>CAUYQU010062512.1:0-71814 GCA_963574635.1 Cheracebus regulus | reverse complement strand
CAGCCTGGGCAACACAGTGAACCCCTCTTTCTGTTAAAATACAAAAAAAAAAAAATTAGCTGGGCATGGTGGCGGGCACCTGTAGTCCCAGCTACTCAGGAGGTTGAGGCAGGAGAATCGCTTGAACCCAGGAGGCGGAGGCTGCAGTGAGCCAAGACAGCACCACTGCTCTCCAGCCTGGGTGATGGAGTGAGATTCTGTCTCACAAGAAAAAAAAAGGTGATTGGATTGTAAGGGCTCTGCCCTCATGACTGGACCAATCCACTCACGGATTAATGGGTTATCCTGGGAGTGGGTTGGTTATCCCGAGAGTGGGTCTGTAATAAAAGTCACTTTGGCATGCTCAGTCCCCTTGCCATGTAATGCCCTGCCCTGCCTTGGAACTCTGCAAAGAATCCACGCACCCCCCACCACACCCCCAGCAAGATGGCCTTTGTCAGATACAGCTGCTTGACCTTGGACTTCCCAGTCTCCAGAACTGTAAGAAATAAAAGCCTTTTCTTTATAAATTATCCAGTCTCAGGTGTTCAGTTATAGCAACAGAAAACACACTAAGACAAAGGGCTTTAAAAGAACTTCAGGTAAACTTCTGACACTACTGTTTGTGTAAGTGCTGACTTAGATCCAGCTCTTGTGTAACTTACGTCACCAACAGATCAATACAAGAAGTTCTTCATTGTCAAAGGTTGGGAAGCATGATCTGACCCAATACCCTCATTCTGGAAATGAGAAAACTGAGGCTGACAGAGGGAAAAGGAGGTTGGCTAAGTTACAAAACCGATTAATGAGTCAGGGATATGAGCTTGGAAGCCCAGCCCAGTGCCCTGTGAATACACCACACACTCTATGTGCTACTTATTTATTTTAGGAGTATGTCTCTGCCTTTATTAGAATGCATGTTTCATAAAGGCATGGACTTCTTTTGTTCACTGGCTTATTTCTAGTGTCTAGAGCAGTGCCTGGCACATAGTGGGTCCTCAATTAATATATCTGGATGAATACATGAATGAATGTATAGTGGGAAAAGAGCAAAAAGAGACAGTGGAGTCAGCAAATCAGAGAAATACGCAAAGCCAAGTCAGAAGGAGAGAGAAAGACTGAAGGAGACAGACAGGCAGACGGACTGGAAAGGATCAGAGTGGAGATGGGACAGTGTCGGGTGATGGGGCAGAGGTGCACTGAGAAAGGAGAGGCAGTTGCCAGTGTGTCACCTAGGCAGTTCTTCAGGCATCAGCAGGACAGAATCTCCCGTGAGCAGGCCTCATGTATATTTCTTTTATTGGCCCAGCTTGTCCAATAAGAGAAGATGTTCAATTACTACAGGAAGTCAGTAAGGAGCAGCCACATGAAAGGAGCTGTTTATGAAAACCCACCCACCAGATGCACACACTCGGGGAAAGTGTCTTGCTAATCTGGGCCCATTAGAGCTCATGAAAAGCTCTCGGCACCTGGGGTCACTCCAGCAGGAGAGGTCTGCACCAGGTGCCCACCTTCTGCCCAGATGGCAGCTCCCGGGTGCCATTGCAGGAGCTGCCTGGGAAGCCACATCTTTAAGGGTCTTGCAGATTCTGGCATGGGCTTCACGTATGCTGACATGGCTGCATGAGGCTGACAGCCTGGGAGGGGACGATGGGTGTGAGTGGCCCACATCCCTGGATGCCACCCAGGCACCCACCACAATGCCTCAGCAGAGACAGTGCCAGTAGGGCCTGGTTCATCAACTTCCTCCCCCAAAACCCAGACTCCCAGCACAGAGAGATTTGATGCTGGAAAGTGTTTCTTGGCTTTGCATAAGGATTTGCCAGAAGCTTCCTTCAGAGGGCCAGCTCCCAGCAGTAGAAATGAGGGTTCGATTTCAGAAGTCAAACAGGCCCAGATGGAGACTCCTGTTCCATCACTCCTGTGGAGAATTCCACAGCCAGCTCCTGCTCACACCCTGGGTTAGAGGACAGTCCCAGGAAGTACTGGGACCTGGGGAAGCCTGGGCTGTGGGGTATTTCTAGGGAAGTAAGGGAGAGACATCCATGCCTATTCAGAATCCCTCCTGTTCAAGTACAAGCCTGCCTGGGGTCAGTGAAGGGGCGGTGGGTGAAAGATGCCTCCCCATTTACCCATTCCTCCCTTCCTCTCTCAATCCATCCACTCACCCACCTACTTGCACTCAGTAGATGTACACTGAGTTGCTACCATGTGCCAGGGGCTGTGCCAGGGAATGCGAGGCACAAACAAGCATGGGTACACAGGTGAGCGGTGGTAGCTTGGAGGAGACAAGCAGGCAGATAACAGCAGGGCTGGGGAACCCGCAGTGGGGAGGACTCACTCCACCTCCAGCGTAACTCCAGGTGGGGCGGGGGTGCGGGGTAGTGGGGAAGGGGATGGCGAAGGTTAGTCTTGCGGGAGTGCAGAGGTAGAAAGGGAGAAGGGGCCTCCCTCCTGAGACGTGACTGCAGCCCCAGGAGATGACACCCCTATTTGGCCTAAACGTACATATGTGACAGGCCCTTCAACTGTCTCCCCACCTGTGTGCACCAGCTTCAGGCAGTCCGTGAAATTGGGGTAGAGTGCTGACATGCATGAGCTTGTGAAATGCTCAGAACGACCCCATCAAGTAGGTATCACACCATCATCCCCACAGTACAATGGGGAAACTGAGTCCAATAGTCCAAGAAAAGAGAGAATTGACTTGTCCAACGTCACACTGTTGGTAAGTGACACAGCTGGAATCCAAACTCGGGTCAGAGTCAAAAGTGACCCTGGCAGAAAGTGCTTTCTCTTCCTGTGTGATCACAATGAATCTTCACAACAGCCCGCGAGTCAGGCTATTGCCCCATTTTATAGAAGGAAACTGAGGCTTGGAGATGTCAGTGACAAGGCCGAGCACCCTTGGGAGATTTCGAGCGGTTTCCGGCTTTGCAGTTCAGAGCCTGTGCCCCGTGACCAGCTCCAGGGCTCAGGGAAGCAAGGACATAGTGATGGTTTTTTCCTGCTTCTCTTCTCCAGCTCCATCCCATCCCTGGTCCCCCACATCAGCGTTCCCTGCCCAGCCTCGCAGGCTGCTGCCCTAAGTGTGACATAGTTCATCTCCCTCTGGATATTGAGGCTGAGACGAGAAGCATGGGCGACACAGGCCAATTCAGAGACAAGGAGGAGGTACTGAACTCTAGGGGAATGTCTGGCAGTTGCCTGTCTCCTCTCCACCGGGGAGCTTCAGCCCCTTTGAATGCTGTCCCTTGTCCTGAAAATGGGCTCACCCCTCATGGAGTCCCAACTTCCCTGAACTAACCCCCTTTCCCCTGTTCTCTTTGTCCTCCGTGAGCCCCCATCTCACTGACTGGCTCATTTGTCCTGGAAGAGGACAGCCCAGCGCCACGCTCACCCCATCACTGACGCTTCTGCGGTGGCTGGGTTGGCGCCTGCCTAGGCCAGCTCCCTTGGGGAAGTCACACCCTCTCCAAGGTGCTAGGCTCTCCTTGGAAAACTGTGATGATGAATTTGGAAGCCAAAGGTGGTGGTAAGAAATCACAGTACCATGGGGGCTATTATTATCAGCAGCATTGAATATTGGAAACAAGTGGATCCCCAGCCCACATCCACCAGTTATGAATGGAGCAGGGCATGGAGGACAGCCGTGGACACGTGGCTTGGGTAGCGTGGATACAAACATCTTTCCCTTAAACAAAGTCAAATTCTAATGAATTACCACAAGTTTGTGATAACTGAGCCTGTAACTACTAGGACTGACCATGTGCCAGACTCCGCTGTACATTTCTCCTACCTGTCCTCTTATTTAATCCTTACCAAGGAGGTGGGTACTGTTACCATCCCATTTTATAGATGAGGAAGCTGAAGCATGGCCAGGGTAACTAACTCGCCTGAGTTCATTTACCTGGTTAGCAAAACATGGCTATGATTTAGCCCCAAGTCAGAGCTGCTGATACGCCGTGCCCATCTCCAAAGTCTCCAGCCCAGCGCTGCTCTGCCCTGAAACAGGCAGCCAGGCACAGAGGCCCAGGAAGTTGGCTAGACTCCTTCCCTGAGCCAGCTGGAGGCCCTTGGGGATGGCCCAGGCCCGATATCCCTTGACAGATGGGAGCCCCGAGGCCCAGAAAGGCACAGAGATGGGACGGGGGTCACGCAGGGCCTCGGGGCTTTCCTCAGCCGACCCCTGCCCGGGCCAGACAGCTTTATTAATCTCACCCCTCCTGTCGCCCAGATGGTGGCTAAGCCCCATCTGCACGGCGTGGGGGCCCAGGAGGGGCTCGCTGATTAAGAAGAACAGCTCAGTTCATAAATCACTTCTTTTACTTTCACTTCCCCCAGCTCCCGGGCATGCTTTCTGGAGAGAAGGAAACGAGGCGGGTGGACAAGAGAGATGGAAGCAAACACAAGTCTGGGCTGGTGCAGAGCCGAGAAAGGGCTTGCACGTGCCCCAGCCAGGCGAGGGCGCTGTGGTCAAGGGCAGAGCCTCAGCCGACTCTGTTTTCCCCTGCAATCACCGGGTTCCCACCAGTGGAGAATCTGCCTATGCCAGCCCAAAGCCTGAGCCAGACGCCTCACCTCCGGAGCCTCGCCTCCACATCTGGGAGCTGGGGAGCCTCAGAGCTAACTTCTAGGATCCCTTCCAGGAGGATGCAAGGAGATGATGAGGGTGAAAGCACTTGACAGGCTGCACACACCGTTCCCTCCTTCCTGTACTCCCGGCGCCAATAGTGCCAGCCCTGTGCTTGCCCAAGGCATAGGGCCAGGGGCTGCCCTTCCTCAAGGACTCACTCAAGTCTAATGAGACTCAATCACCGTAGTACCTACTCAGAGAGAAATGTTAATGGCCATGTTAACCATGTGTCCTGGGCTTGCCGGGCAAGATACAGAAACGAAACCCTGACTGCCAGGGTGAGGCTGGGGTAGGGGAAGCCTAGATCAGGGAGGTCGTGTGGGGAGGACTCAGGGTCAACAGTTGCTGAGGCCTGATGTTCACGTAAGGCAATGTGTTACGGGCATTCACTTAAAATGATCTCACTTGATCCTCCAAAAAGCTCTACAAAGTAGATGATATTATCATCATTCCCTTTTAGGGATGAGGAAACTAAAGCTCCACGGGTCTAGAAAGGTCCCGGAGCTGAGAAGAGAGGGAGCTGGGGTTTGTAGCCAGGCTTTGCTGGACTGCAAACCCGCATCTTTTCCTTGGTCAGGATGCCGGCCTGAGGCCTGGAAGGGTAGCAGTGGTTCTTGCCGTCAGGTTCAAGGCTGATGGGGAGGACTTATTTGCTCACTGGCTGTGCCTGCTGGGCCTCATCCCAAGACAGACTGTCTCATAAACAAGCAATTGGCCTGAGATCCTGGCGTGCCTGGTGCTGGCACCAACACGGGGACATGGTCGCAGCTGAGCGGGGATAAAATCTAATTAGGCTCCTGAGGGGCGGTGCCTTGAGGGTTAACCAGGAGCACAGCCTGCTGTGGATGCAATCGAATCCTAAATGACAGCCTCCCCTGCCCCCCAGGCTCACGGAGCTGTGAATGTCAAAGCACAGAGCATCTGCAGGGTCTGGGAAGAATGCCTCTCTAGTCTGTGAGCTGAGCCAGGCTGGGCACCCTGTCCCTGCCACCAGCCCCTTTCCTCTGTCCCATGCAGAACTCCCACGGGGCCATCAGGGAACTGTCAAAGAAGGAAGCATCTTAGTGAGGGCTCTCTGCAACTCCTCATTTCACACTGTGGGCGCTGAGGCCCAGAGAGAGACAGCCTCTTGCCCAGAATCTCACAACATGGCTGGAACCAGGACCTCCTGACATGAAGCCCACTGCTCTTCACCAATCAAAGCAGTCTCCTAGGACTTACAGCTGTATTTAAGTAACTCCTGAAAGTGCTTTATACACATTATGTCATCAGAACCCCCCCAACTACCCTGCGAGGTAAGCGGTCCTGTTTTATAGATGAGGAGACTGAGGCTCACCGGCCTGAAGTCACACAACACGTTGGAGGACCTGCTGGGACAAAATAAGGCTCCTGGCTCTTCTACCCTGGCTGTCTTCCAGAGGACTTACAGCCCCAATCCCCAGGGTGACTCTCACACAATCCATGCCTCCCATCTCCCATAGACTGGGCTGGACTTAAGCCACAGAAGGTGCTAGTTCCAGATATAGGCCGGGGGTCCCTCTGCCTGCCTTAGACACTAGACATTGTGCTGAGACGACCCATTTGCAAAGGCCTCTGCAGAGAAAGCTCCTCACCCTCTTGCAGGGACTGTTACTTTGCCACCTTGTCCGAAGGCAAGGCAGCCTAGGAAACCCATGCAATTTGAACTTGAGGGGAGCACAAAAGCGCGGGGGTCACTCTGCTTTTCAGGAAGAGTGTGTGGCCTGAGGACACTAACGTCTACCTCCAGCAGCCAAGTGTAGTTGAAGCAGGCCAACCAACCAAGTCCGGGGGCCTGGGAGGGATGGAGCGGGTCAGAGTGAAGCGAGCCTCTCCACTCAGGTTGCCCACCCACACCCTGCCCTTTGAGCCCAGCTGAGACCTCCAGGAAAGGTGCCCGGCAGCCTAGCTGGCGATCTGGGGAGAGGCAGGTGCCAGGAGGAGAGGAGCAGACATCCCAGGCAGACAGGGCTCTGGGAGCCCCAAAGGGTAGATGTGGCAGGGAAACCCCAGTTCTGGGAGATGGTGTAAGCACCAGGGGACAGGACGGAAGGCTGACTCGGCCTGCTTGGGGGAGTGTAGACAGCCTTGCAGCCTCCCACAGCCTCGGGGAAGGGGCTGCAGGCACAAGGCGGCAGGTGGCCTGGCTGCTTCCATGGGGTTCAGAGAGTGTCTACTTAGTGGCTCTGGGTAGCCAAAGAACAGGCTTCCTCCAACCAACCATTATTCTTGCGGCAATTTGCACCATAACATTCTTCATTCATTCGCTCCTATGTTCATGCTTTTGTTCATTCCCCTTTAGTGAGCGTCCTTGACTTTTGCAGGAACTCCAGTGGCCAGAAAGAATGGAAGGACTGACCCCCAGATCTGAGGTCTGGGGGATCAGCCAGCAGCAGCCTCTGAAGCTTCTCTGATGATGGCCCCACTCTGGCTGCTCCAAAGTGTCCCTGTGCCCTAGTCCCTCAGGAACCCTCGACATGCATACCTGGGCTCACGGCCACAGCAGTCTCACCAATCCTCTCTGTGTCCCCTGCCCAGCCTTGCACAAGCCAGAGCTTCTGGCAACACCTGCTCTGGCTTCACCTGGACTGAGTCTTGTTCTCATCCTCCAGGCTGCCTCCCTGAAGGTTTTGGGAAACTTCATGCTACCCAGAGCCTGGGTTTTGACAGTTCTTTCTGTATACCTGGCCTTGGACTAAAGGCATACGGGTCCTCACAGGAATCTAGAGGGTGTGTCCACTCCCCACTGACCTGTGATTGAACTGGGCTCAGAGACGGTGTGCTAGTGATCTCAGGTCATTCAGCCAGGCTGCAGAAGCCATCTGGCCTGACTCCGGAACCCAGCACCTAGCCCCTTAGCAAGGATGTCTTACCTCTACCCCACCCTTCGGGAGTCTAGCGAGGCCTCTGGACCCCACTTAAATATAATACATAAGATTAAAAGGGAAACCAATTATTTTGAAATATAGCTATCAAAAATATGGGGGGGAGGGAACAGGGTTTTGCTCTGTTGCCCAGATCGGAATGCAGTGGCATGATCACGGCTCACAGCAGCCTCCAGCTTCCAAGTTCAAAGAATCCTCCCACCTCAGCCTCTCGAGTAGCTGGAACTCCAGATGCATGCCACCATGTCCAGCTATTTTTTTCTCTTTTTGTATAGACAGGGTCTCCCTGTGACATTCAGGCTGATTTCGAACTCTCGGGCTCAAGCAATCCGCCTGCTTTGACCTCCCAAAGTGCTGGGATTACAGGTGTGAGCCACTGTGCACAACCAAAATATTTTTTAAAATGCAAATTTGGAATAGAATAATATAAGTGCTTTTTTAATGAACATGCAAAATTCAAGATCTAGTGATGGATCTAATAACTATCATTTTAAGAAATTCCCAGCAATTTTTAGGTAATTTGAAAATATGTACTTAGATCTATTGATGACAATGTCACAAGTTCTACTAACAGCACTGTGGATTATGGCTTATGCTCGTAATTGAAGAAAATACTCATTTTCAGTGAAATGTTAAAGTGAAGATATAATATGTTTCTCAAAGTTCACCAATCCCTTGAGTTCTATGGAATCAATCCATGGACCCCAGAATGAGAACATCGTTTAGCCTTGAAGGTAACGGCTCACCCCCTCTATGTCTTAGCAGTCCAATCTGCCACTCAACAATTCCCATCCTTCCCTGAATCATCCTTCCCCTCAGCCCCCACTCTCAGCAGAGGTATACAAAGTTTGCAGCAGGAGCAAACAGGACCACGGGAGCAGGAAAGAGGGTGGGGATCAAAACCCTAAACTCCATGGAAAGACTCTGTGGGCAGGACTGTGGCCATCTTCCTGCCTAGCTCAGGCCCAGCCATTCTCGGTCACGGGTAGAACGGGGAGCCAGGCAGCATCTGAAAAGCCTCAGGGAGCTTGCTAACCCTCAGCCCTCGGGGACCTAGTCCTAAGATTTGGATTCTGCGGCTCAACGAAGGGTCCCCAAGTCTTTCCTTTAGTCATATCCCTGGAAGGTCTACAAAGTTAGCTTCGGAGACTTCAAGATGAGGAGGACCCTGAGGTTTATTTCAGGACCAGGGCTCCAAGCAAGCTGAAAATTATGGCCCCCAAATCTAGGGGGACATCCAAGTCATCAGCCAATGGCCTATCTGCCAGTCAAACCCACACGGACCCCTTCCAGGTCATTCCCAGCAGCCAGAGCTCAGGTTTCCTGACATCACCCCGTGTGAGCTTTGGCTCTGGGCCTCTGCCCCCTCCTCGTGAGGCAGCCCAAACTGGATGGTTGATACCACCAGCCTCCTGCTGGAGCCAGCCAGCATGTGTCTAGAACGGAGACTTTATTCTCTGGAAACCTGTCTGCCTCCAGAGAGAGCCTGGGGCTGGGACATGAGGTGGCAGAGGCCTTTTCTGCTTTCTCCAGAGGTTTGTGGTGGGGAATTAAATGCAGGGAAAGAGGTGCTGTGAGCCCTGCTGGGCCCTCTGGCTGGGGTATGTCTAGGACTTTGGGATGTCCACCTCAGCTCTGAAGTCACCTTCAAGAAGCAGGGTTTACACGGGGACCAGGAGGACCTTGCAGGACCGGCCTCATCCTCTTGGGCTCACTTCTGAAGGGCGTACCCTCAGGACCACGGGTGGGAGAAACAGGCCATCTGTATTACGTTCTCACACTGTTACAAAGAGATACCTGAGACTGGATAATTTATAAAGAAAAGAGGTTTAATTGACTCACAGTTCCACATGGCTGGGGAGGCCTCAGGCATCTTACAACCATGGCAAAGGGCAGCTCTTCACAGGGTGGCAGGAGAGAGAGGTGTATGTGAGTGCAGGAAAAACTACCATTTATAAAACCATCAGATCCATGAGAATTCACTCGCTATCATGAGAACAACAAGGAGGAAACTGTCCCCATAATCCAATTACTTCCCTCCCTGGACACGTGCGGGTTGCAATTCAAGATGAGATTTGGGTGGGGACACAGCCAAATCATATCGCCGTCCTTGTGGTTTTCTGGTGCATCCGGCCCACCTGGGCCTCGGAGCTGCCTTGGAATTCAAATCCCGACAGGGAGCTGAGTCAGAAAGTAACTTAGAGGTTACGCCCATTCTACAGCTCAGGAGACTGTCGAGAGGAAAAGGGACTGGCCCAGAGGCTCAGAGCAAAGTCAGAGCTGGAGGGCATAGCGCAGGCTCCCAGCCTGGGTACTCCTGGCCACGCCCTGGGAAGCCTCCGAATGCAGCCCAAGCAAAGCCCAGCCCCAGGGCAAGGTGACTCTGGACTAACAGCTGTTGAACCTTGTCTACCAGATTATACATCCGTTGGTGAGTGGGGCTGTTTCTCCCACTTCCTCTGAGTCCCTTTAGAGAATACAGGATGTATGAGGTGGTGCCCCCCCAATAGAGATTCAGTAATTATAATAATATTGTCAGTGTAATAACTGTTCCTGCTTCATGTGTGCCAGGAACCATACTAAGCACTTTCCAACATCACCTGAAAGTGGGTGAATTATTCCTGAGTAAACTGAGGCTCAGAGAAGGTGAGCAAGCTTCTCAAGTGGTCCAGCGGTGAGGGGAAGAACAGGGGCTCAGATGCCAGAGGGCATGTGGCTTCTAAGGGTCAGGGCACCTGCTGGCTGATGGGCACTCCTAAGGCAGAAGCAAATGGTGAAGCGAGTGGCAGCCCTGAGTCCTGGGTTTGTCAAGACCCTGAAAACTCAGGCAAAGCCTGCCCTCTCTCTGACTCTCAGTTGCTGCTGCTTCTCACAGTGAAGCCTCAGAGGGGGGCAGGACCCCCTTACCTCCTCCCCACTAGCTCTCCCTTTCCACATTGCATCCCCCTCAGCGCCTGCAGAGCTCCAAAAAAGACCCATTGAAAGACAATAATCCATCCCAAAATATACAGGGCTGTTGCTGGGACAACCTGGCCCACCACACTGCCCAGATTTAAATATTTAATGGCTTCATGGGTATTAAGGGGGCCTGGGAACTGGGAAGGAAATGGCACAGTTCTGAGCCAGGGGCGAGGGATGGGGGAGCCTGGGGTACTCCTGCCAGCGCAGCCCCCACTCCCACCCCTACCCCAGCAGGAAAGGGTGCAGGGAGCTTCCGGCTTTCCTTGGTGCATTTAGACAGGATAAATCAGGTGGCATTTGGAACCCCAAGGAGTGGATGAGACACCAAATTCCACAATGGGGCTGTGGCAAGGGTCAGGAAAGGGGGGTCCCAGGGGGAGTTTCCCTTTTACAGGTAAACAAAGGAAACTTACTTTTACCTCTTAAACACCTACTGTGTGGTGGACACTGTGCTAAGTTCTTACATTATCTCCTCGGAACCCCACTATAGTTTATGAGGCAGGCATATTACTATTCCCAGTTGACAGCTGAGGACGCTGGGATCAGGGAGACGAAGTGCCTCACCCCAGGCTACACGGCTGCTGAGCAGCTCCAAAGCCAGTGCTCTCTAGTACAGCCAGCATGCACGAAGCACTTTCCACAGGCCAGGCACTGTGTTAAGGACGCTGCATGTTCTAATTCACTTGGCCCTTGCAATGTCCCTGTGCAGTAGGCATTGCCACCCCCATTTTACAGATGTGGAAATTGAGGCGCCGAGGGGGATGTAGGAGCTGAGATCATAGGTCGGGGCATGGGGAAGAGGCCCTGGATTCAGGCCTCAGCAGTTGATTCCAGAGCTGAGGCTCCTCATCTAGCTCTTATTACCTGAAATTTAGAAAGTCGGATAATAAAAAATAAATAAAAATCAAATCTAAAACCCTTTTTCACTCTGGTACTTTGTCCAAATCCTCCCAAGCTAGTTAGGACAGCAAGAGGAAATTCTTCCAACAACTTCATACTGAAGATGAGTCAGCTGGAGTTCTGGCTCCCGCATCTTGCTCCACACACAGAGACATGCAAACAAACCCACACAGACAATAAAGACCCTTGGCACACAGACAGGCTGTGAATGCAAATCACACACACACAAACACACACTTTTGTGCACACACTGATATGGCCACTGATCACTTTCCCATGTGAATGAACTAACTACAGTTTCATGATAAAGGCATCCAAGGTCATTTGGCCAATGCCTCTGCGAACATTTAGACTGTTTCTCAACAGCCAAACTGACCTTATTCTTAAAGATCTTTAGGAAGGAGGGCAAGCCTCACAACCTTATTCCCATGTCTCCTCCTTAATCGGGGAAGTTCTTCCTGGTATTTAACCAGATTCCTTCCTCCTTTACATGAATCACAAAACAGCTCTTTGCATCGATGCTCTGCTCCACAGCCCCCAAAGCCCTCGTGTTTATGTCCTTGCTTGATCCCCACAACCATCCGGCAAAGACAGCACAGCAGAGACGATTCTATTTCACCAGGAGTGGGGCCCAGGGAAGTTAAGCAGCTTGCCTGAGATGACACAGCCATATTGGAGCTGTGCTTGCTTGAAATGAACTAAGTGCTGTGCGTTTGATTTTACTGCTGATTTCACAGCTCCTTCAAGTATCCCAGGCTGCTGTCCATGTCCCATCAATTTCACTTTGTCTGCTCCGCTCTGCAATGAGCTTTCTCAGCTCTCAGCCTGTGTGCAGTAAAGAGACTTTGCTGGTCTTGTCTCACATCTCCTCCTGCCTGAATAATGCTCGTGTGCAGCATGAAGGAGAGGTCTCTCAGAACTTAAGGGCCTGAAGCTCCCAGAAGCTTCCAGATCCAGAGGCCACAAGTGTCTTCCAGTCCCAGGGAGGGTGAGCTTCCTGAGCCTCGAAGGCAGACAGAGTGGAGGCCTCGCTTCCTTCTCACAGCATCCTCCAGCTCCAAGGCAGGCTTCCCCCAACCCCCAGGGCCCAGGAACTGTCATCAGAGCAGAAATGAAGCCCAGCCCCGGGCCTCACCCCACGGGCATGCTGCCCCATTGACATTTGCTCTATAATAAATACTGGAGACAGAGGGTCTTCTCAGGGCAACTACAATTGATTCTAGTCACCTGGTTCGAATTAGGGGAGGCCATAACCCCTTCCCATAAGAGGAATGACTGCAGGTACTCGGAGCTCAAATTATGGAGGGTGAACAACTGGAAGACAGAGAAACCGTGACAGAAGCACCCTGCGTGGCTGAGAAAAGCCTGTGAGGACATGAATCAAAGAGAGAACCTGGGGCTTGGCCCTCATAGATGGACAGGAGGGAGTCAGAAGTCTTGTTTGCTTTCCTCCCCATAAAAAACATCCCAGCTCCTCCTTGGAGTCATAAAGAAAGATGTGCATCAGGGGTGGGGGGAGGGAGAGGCTGGGCTTGGAAAGCGACAGGCCTGGGGCTGCAACAAAGGAAAGCTGAGGCATGTCTCATCCCTCCTCAGAGGCCCGGTCACCAGCTCCACCAATGCATCAGGACCTCCAGGCCCGGCAGGATGCTGGAAATCCCACCGGGAAGCCCAGGGATGAGCAAGGAGTCACTCTTCCAGAGCGCCAGGATGATATTTCTACTTTGGGGGGAAAAAATAACAATAATAGTAACAATCACCATCATCTTCCCCGGGTCTTAGTTTCTCCATCTGTGGGATGGGGACGGAAATCCTGCCTGGCTCCCCTCGTGGGAGCTGGAGAGGATGAAAGGTAGTCAATACCGGAGAAGGGCTTAGGGAAGGGACATTGATGTGACGGGGACAAGCGAAGATTTGCCAAGCACTCGTCTACAGCGGTGTTGGCAACTTTTCCCATAAGGGGCCATATAGTACCTATTTTAGGCCTTGGGGCCATATTGTATCCATCATAGCTATCCAGCTCTGCCTTGAGCTGAGAACGCAGCCATAGAGAGCACGTGGATAGCTTGGCGTGATTCTGGGACAACCTCACTTTAGTACAAATTAACACCAGGCAGGTATCCCTGACTTTAAGAACTATTGAGGGACTGACTTTGGATTCATGCAGCGGACTCTCAGTGAATGTATTTCCCTCTGTTGTGTAAGGACAGAGAATGGAGAGAGAACAGAACTACATATCCAGAGAGCTGGGTTCAAGCCCCTGTGGCTGTGCAGCTTCTGGCAAGTCTCTGCACCTCTCTGAGCCTCGGCAGCCTCATCTGGAGCACAGGAATAAAGATGGCACCCACCTCCCAGGGTTGTCATGAGGGTCAAATGCAGCCCTAATGGGTCATGGGCAATGGCCTCAGCAATGAGAAACCCTGAGCAAGGGGTGGCTGACTTAAACCTCTGCAGGGGGAGCTCCGGCCGTGCCTCCTGGCAGCTGGTGAGGTCCAGCCACAGCCCCGAATGGGGAATGTGAGGGGCTGAACAGCACAGGTGGGATCTTTCCAACAGAAGAGACTAAAGGAACTGGAGAAACTTGAGCTGGTCACCCACAGAGGCATGAGGTCTGATGTTGATGCCCTGTTTGAACACAGTAAGCCCCTCTACCCCGACCCCTGTACCACCTGGGAATGGAGCTTTGCTGCACAAGGGTTGCCGGAGGACCAGGCAGGGAGGGCACCTAGAACGGGTGTGCTGAGAGCTGTCTGGCAGCCCTGGTCTGCCTGCCTGCTGTGGACCTTGGCCCCATCTCTGGGGCCATAATGGATGACAAATGACCCATCCAGCACATATGACAAGCCAAGAGTGTACACTCTGATTAGGCTGCTGGGCCTGGGAAGGTCTCTTCCCTGCTCTGCTGAGGCCCAGTAGCAATTAGAAAGGGTGGGGAGGCTAGAGGCAGTGTGGGCAGACCTGGGGCAGAGAGGAGGCTGCCTGGCAGAGATGAGCCAGTCATCTCCTCTGCAACCCAGGGGAAGAGAAGATATGGTGATAATGGTGATGACGGCAATAAGAGTTAACACAGAGCGCTTGCTAAGTGCCAGGAATGGTTCTAAATCCTTTGCATCTGTTAACTCATTTAATTTTCACAACAAACTGCAAAGCAGGTACAATTATTATGCCTATTTTACAAATGAGGGAACCAAGGCACAGAGAGGTGAAGTCACTGGCCCAGAGTCACACAGTGATTAAGCTGGCATCTGAACCTAGGTAGTCTCTCTGGCATCTGGGCTCAGAGGTGTCCAAGTCCCAAAGCTGGTGGGGCAAAGCATGGAGCTCTTCAGAACCAGAAACCTCACGAGAAAGAGCCTTGTAGTGGGAGTCGGGGGACCCAGGGGTCTGGCCCTTGCTGTGCACTAACCAGACTCTGATGGTGAGCAGGTTCCTTACTCGCCCTGGGCTTCTGCAGGCACATGTCATGCAGAGTGGCTAAGGTGGAGCTGTCCCCGCCACTCACTACCTGCGTGGCCTTGGCCTTCCTGAGTCTCAGCGCACCCTGTAATCTCACAGGTCATTGTGAATGTTGAGTGAGACCACACTGCATGAAATATGGAAAAGCAGCATGAGCTGTCACCACGATTCATTTCGAAGTCACACCTTTTGCTGTCTACCGTGGGCCACAGTGCCCAGCTTTCATGGTTCCCAAGGCCAACGCTGCGGAAACATCTAGGTGCCGCTGGCTCCATTTCTGGGAAGAAAGGACTCAGGTATTATCCTTTTAGAAATGGAAATGGCAGTCTGAATATTTGATAAGCCAGCCTTATCATTTCACAATGTATATACAGCCCAATCTGTGGCCTGCAGAGCTGAGAAATGTCAGTAAAATTAAAGATCCTGGTTTTAATGAAACAGAACTCTTGGGAGCAGAGGGAAGGTGGGTCTCACCCTGTAAGAGTGCTGGATCTCAGGGGCTGTTGTTCCTGCCGCATGGTGCCCGGTGTCTGAACCTCGCAGGGGAGGTCACGGGCACAGTCGGGCACAGTTGGGCACACTCACACTGCCCTGCTAAACACAGACAGCAACGGTCCCTCAACCCAGGAAAGTGCCCTCTGTGTGTCCAGAGTGGAGGTGCTGAAAGCAGGGCTCTGATAAGGCTTCAAGCCAGGCTCAGATCAGGCAAACTGATCCTGCAGTTCTTGAGGATGTAAGAACAAAACCCCTTGGGTCTGGGGGTCTGGGTTTAAGGTCAGGTTTCACGGCCAGCCAGCTAACTCTGTGTCTCAGCCACATCCCACTCTCTGGCCTTGAGTCCCATGTGCCAGGCTGTCCTTCTGTCTCTCTCTGTCTCAGAGTCTTGTCTCTCTGTCTCTGCTCTCTTTTCCCTCTCAGAACACACATATGCATGCGCTCTCTCTCTCTCTGTTTCTCTCTTTCTCTCTCTTCTTTCTCTCTCTCTGACCATTTCCTGGTGAGGTGGAAGGCGACCTGCTAACATCAGCAGCAACATGTCCTCTTAAAGCACACCTCACACGGGAGCCTGGACATAAATCCCCTGGCCCTGCCCTGGGCCTGTGACCCCCAGACGGAGGAGGCTGCCTTTAATTTAGAGGCTCTGCATGTGTGAGCCGCCGTACAAAGCCCTGCTTGCCCAAGGCAGCCTCAGGACTGTGGGGCCCTGCTGGGAGCAGGGGCCCCAGGGAGCCTCCTTGCTGAGAAAAGGAAGAACTGGTAGGTGTTTCATTTCCCCCCAGCTGCCCCTTAATTAAGGAAGAGGAAGTTCCAAGGGGCAGTGGCAGGGTTTCCCAGGGACCAGGTGGATGCTGTGCTTATAGGAAAATGGGGGGCGGCTTTAGAATGAGGCTGTCTAGGGGCCGATCTGACCCTACCCCTGGGTGCCGTGTGACCTTGGGCAAGTCACTTCACATCTGAGTGCTGGTGAGGTGACTTCAGGACCACCAGGGGCCCTAACCACTTGTGCAGAGCTGGGTCAGGTCCAGAGAGGGCCTAAGAAGCTGGACTACACAGTAAGAGTTGGAAAAATCATTCTGAAATTAGTCTCAAGTGATCACTTCACCAATGACCCCTTCCAAGGTCTAATTCTGAACAGCAAATGTTATTAGAGAAGAGATTCTATGGGAAACAGGTTCTTTCTAGAAAGCATCGTATCAGGCTTGCCAATGTAAATGTTCTGAGAAGAGACGAACCTAAAGTAGAACCTGGATCCTATTTCCTGTGTGCCTGCAACAGCATACAGTGAGAACAGGGTCAGGAACGGCTGGCCCTGGTCTGAATTCACCTCCTACCTGTGTGCCCTTGGGCAGGCAGTGCCTCCCCTGCCAGTTGGAATGGATGAAGTAGGTGGAGCTTGGCATACACTGGGGGCTTGCCTTGCTGGGCTGAGGTGGCGGAGATGCCTTTTCCTATACAGTTCACTGAAGCCTTCCAGCCACCTTTTGAGGTGCCAATATCCTCAGTTTGCAGGCAGGAAACTAGGACAAAGACCCTTTTAAGATCATGTTTCCCTCTGAAATAGGAATGTGGGAATTCTTTGCTCGTCATGAGTGATGCTCAAAGAAATCCTTCCTTCCCCTGACCTGTCCTGGTCATGATGTGACAGCTGCCCAGCTGCTCCTGGAGGGAACTAGTGTCCAGGGGCAGTGGCTGAGGTTCAGATGGTGGCCAGGGTCTGGGAAGGACCCCTCCTTCAACTATGGAACTGGCTCACCAGGACAGGACCTGGCTGGTGACCTAGTTCCAGGAAAACAACCAATAACAAGCGGAGTTTGCACTTGTATAGGTCTGTAAGCTATAGGACATACACAGTTGTCCATTTCTGTAGCCCTGTGTGGTCATGCTGTTATCGCCCCCATTTCTCAGCTGTGAACACTGAGGCTCAGAGAGGTTAAGTCACTTGTCCAAGGCCACACACTGGAAACTGGCAGAGCTGAGATGTGAACCCGGGCAGTCTGGCTGCAGAGTCTGAGCTTATAACAACTGCACAACAAACCTGTTCTCCCAGGTGGGACAGCAGGAGTCCCAGGCCTGCACAGGAGGACGGACAACCAGCCCTTCCAGCCTGCAGGCCAGGCCCTTGGCCCAGCAGCCCTCTGAAGCCACAAGGTGTCATGCTGGACACCCCTGCAGTCTGCCGTCCTGCCCCGAGTGGAGCGGTGCTGCCCTGGCAGGTGGGCTCTCACGGAGGAATCAGTCACTTTCCCATCATACGCAACATCAGGGTTGGAGGGGGCTCAGAGGTCCTTGAGTCCAACCACTGCACACACAGATGAGGGCTCTGAGGGCCTGGCCCTGGTCACACAGCACATTCTGGAAGTCTTTGGCAATATGACACGGTGGCTTGGTCTTAAGATTAACCTCTCAGCAGCCTGCTTCTCAGCTGAGCTGTGATCAGGTTGCGTGGCTCAGAGGTGGTGATCACGCCAGGCCTCTGTACCCCAGGGCTCACACTGGGTGACTATGCCCCATGTGCTTCATCCCCACTCTCATTTAATCCTCACATCACTGTCATCCTCATTTGACAGATGAGGAGACAGAGCCCCAGGGAGGTGACACCCCTTCACCAGGGTTACGCAGCTTGGGAGAGGCTCGCAGAGCATGAGGGTCTCTATCCACAAGCACAGAAGCAGCACAGTACGGCTTCCAGCCCTGCGTATGGGACCTGGCGCCCAGGCTGCCTACTGTCCCGCTTCCCAGTATTCCTGCCGTACATCTTGGAGTTCACTGGCAGGGCCACGGCTTGGAAAGCGTCACTCTGTGGCCATCCTGGGGCTCTTCTGGCACAGGCACTGTCATGGGTGCCTTTTGGGTTGGCCTTTGACTGTGCAGCTTGTCCAAGATGCAGTCATGGGGGCTCAGGATGGAGGATGGTCCAGGCTTCCAGAAAGTCAGGCGGCTCCTTCCTCCACCGTCCAGCCTCCTCTCAGCTTCACCCCCTTGGTGCAGTGAGGCTCGGCTGTCTGGGCTGAAGCAGCTATTGTCCAGTTGGAGGAGAGAGCGCTGGGAGAGGAGCCATCTCTTGCCCACAGTGGAGGGCCCTGCGTAGCAGCTGGCATTCATCCCTTGACCAAAGATAACCTGCCTTGAGTTTCCAGAGGACAATGGGACACCCTTCTCCCTCCCCCTTGCCATCCGGCCTCCAGACGCTTACCCTGGGAGGCCAGGCATCCAGCTCTGGTGAAGGAGTCCTCTACCCCACACTGTCATTTACTTACCGCAGCCATGTCCTAACAACAGCATCAAGGCCCTCTGTGACCTGGCCCTCCCTTGCTGGGTGACCACCTCAGAGTGGTCATCTGACCTCTGACCACCCTCCTCCTCACCCCGCTCCAGCCAGCTCCGGCTGCTCTGGCCTCCTCCACCAAGGCAAGCGCATTCCTGCCTCAGGGACTTGACGCCTGCCGGTCCTTCTGCCTGGGACTCTTTTCCCCTAGATATTACACATGGCTCATTTATTCCACTTATTCAGGTCTCTGCTCCAAGAGACAGACCTTCCCTAGGCTGCTCTCACACAAACCCCTGTGCGCTCTGTCACTGTCTGTCCCCTCATTATGGACAGGGTCTCCAGCAATGTTTTCTTTCTGTTATTCACCTTCTCTCCCTTTCTCTTGAATGTAAGAGGGCAGGGGCTTTGGGTCATGGCTGAATCACAGCACCCAGTACACTGAGTGCTCAATGGATGTTTAGGGAAGGAGGGAAGGAAGGAAGGGAGGGAGGGAGGGAGGAGAGGAGGAGAGGGGATAAATCTCCATGTGGGCTTCATTCACACATTTCTGATTTAACCCTTGGTAAAACTCTACTGGAAGGTTCAGGACCAGCTATATCACTTCTGGGAAGCAAGTATATCATTTGCGGGGCTCAGTAAAAATGAGGGAGTCCCTTGTTCAAAAGTTATTAGGAATTTCAAGATGGTTACTGGGCACAGTGGCTCACGCCTGTAATCCCAGCACTTTGGGAAGCTGAGGCAGGCAGATCATGAGGTCAGGAGACCAGCCTGACCAACATGGCGAGACTCTTTCTCTACTAAAAATACAAAAATCAGCTAGGCATTGTGGCGCACGCCCATAATCCCAGCTACTCAGGAGGCTGAGGGAGGAGAGTTACTTGAACCTGGGGGACAGAGGTTGCAGTGAGCCAAGATGGGGCTGCTGCACTCCAGCCTGGGAGACAGAGCAACACACACACACACACACACACACACACACACACACACACACACACAAGAATTTCAAGATAGCAACAGCAGAGCATTGAACCAAGTGTGGGGTCCTTTGAAGCTCAAGGCTCTGTGGGATGCACAGGTCACATGCCTGTGAAACGGCCCTGGGGAGGTGCTATTAGCATTCCCATTGCACTGCTGAGGGTGGGAGGCTCAGAGAGGTACAGCGCTCGCCCAGCAGCACAAGGTGGGAGGCTCTCCCCTCTCAGCTTCCGCAGTGGCGATGTAAGAAAACATGCTACCTCCACACTTTTGGAAATCTGGAGACCCAGCCCAGATACAAGAGAGGGAGAGCACATTTCACTACAAATCTGTTTTATTTCACATTCATGCAATTTATTTTTTTTTTTTTGCATTTTACTCTGAAATATACCACATATGAAAAAATATAATTTGTAAATATAAAAGTAAGGTGTTGTCTTCTAAATCTTCAAGAGTTAATGTTCTAGTAGGATGCACAGGGTGAACCCTGAGATATTGTGTACCCTCTGGTTCAGGGAACAGTACCCCAGGGCCCCATGGGTACCCTCCACTCAGTTTAAAAAGCACCATCCTATGCAACATGTCCTGGCACAGGCTAATCAGCCCATACTACATAATAAATGTTAGTTTCACTCCTTTATTCTTTCCCTCCCTCCTGCTTGTTCCAAAGGAAACCTCCCCCGGGCTGGCCCCAGACCCCAAGAGCAGGGAGCCTTCCTCAGGCTGGGATGGAGACACTGGATCTCATTATCTCTGCAGAGTCCAGAGGGGAGCCCATCATGGTTACCCCTCAGCCTGTTAGCTGGAAAAGGAGAGTTGTTCTTACACTGCCCAGCCAGCCAGGTCCACTGCCTGCTGCTCTGATTGGAACACGTAATGGTTTGTGAATACAGTCTCATTTGGGGAGGCCTGGGAAAGAGTCCCGTGGGGTGTCTGGGGTGGAGCTGGGGGAAAAAGTCTTTGATGGCATTGCCAAGGGGGCTGGAAGCATGGCTGAAATGCTGTTTGGTTTTTGGTGTTTGGCTTTGCCAAATGATGTCTTAATTCAGGATGGGAAGATGCAGTCTGTTGTGCTGCTGCTATGTGTGTGTGTGTGTGTGTGTGTGTGTGTGTGTGTGTGTGTGTGTGTGTGTGCATGTGCACATGCATACACACAGGAGATATGATGGTCAGTGGACGTGTGCAACTATGTGCCTGTCCACAGTGCAGGGTATTGGGCCAGGAACAGTGGGGCGAGGGAGGGAAGAGAGCCAAGCTCTGTTACACCTAAAGGTAGAAAGCCATAGTCTCCTCTTAAGAATGTAAACAAAGACATCTATTTTCCCCTGACTAGCTTATCCAGCCCCTACTCACACTAATTAGGAGGCCTGGGAATTTCTCCTAACCTCATAATTACCATTAACAGACTTCACAGGGGCTGTAGGAGAAATGGAACAGCCCATCCTATTCTCATGGCCAAGATGATGATGGCTCAGGTGGTCACTGTAACCTGGGCTCTTTCTCCCCGCCCCCTCCCTTCCCCACTTTCTGGGGCCCCAGATGCTCGGATGCCCGGGGAGACGATCTATCAGAGGGGCAGGGGTGGGGGGTCCTCGTTAGTTGGTTTTACTGCTTTATTTAGGTGAGTGGGTCCCTGCTGAGGTTTCTGGAAAAAAATTCTCTGTGCTGGGGATAGGAGAACAGGGGCAGGAGCCCAAGGAATGGACACTGAGATCTCTGCAGCCTGCACCTCTCCCCTCGAATGACCATGGACAGCCACTCCAGGCCACTCTTCCCGGGCCACACACTGCCCCTGCCCAACCCCACCCAATGTCCGTTTGATGAACCACATGTTAAAGGCGGCGCTGGAGAACTGGCGAGATCACAGTAGTGACTTCACAATGTCATCAGACTCCCGCCCCAGCCTGCTGTACCCTGCGGACGTCTTAGGAAACCACAGTTAAGCCATTAGGGGGACGCCTCGACTGTTTGGCGGTGGGATGGCCACTCTTGCCAGCTGACAGGCCCAGGGACTTCCAGAAGTGGCAGTGCACGGTCCTTCCCACTGCTGCATTCATGCACACAAAGATCCTCCCTCTGGGAGAAGTCCCTCCACCCTGGTGTCCGCTGCAGGCTCTGCACGGGCCTAGGGGAGGAGGCCCCAGTGCTCTTGGTGGGATCTTCCCAGCCTCAGCTCCATGAAACCCTGTCTGTCTGTCCAGGACTTGCGGCCTGGCTCTGCTTCCAGAAGACAATTCTTTGTTCTTTGCTGTCTGCCAGAAGCTGAGTGTCTCCATATATCAGGGAGCTTACAAGTCACTTTCTCAATCGTGTGAAAAAGGGCTGAAGCAGTACCAAAGAGTAGCTGATGTTGGTGATTTTTTATCTTACTCTTCATACTCGAATGATTTCTATTTTTTAAAACAAGGAACATGTATTATTTATGTAATTAAAGCAAATCATTGTAAAAGGGCCACTACTCAAACCCCATACTCTGAGGTTACTGTGTCTTTGATAGTGCTACAGTCTGGGCCTGGAATACCTTTTCTTTCTTGGTCTGCCTGGAAAACTCCTTTTCACCCTCCAAAGCCCAGCTTGATGTCTCTTCGGCCATGAAGCCTTCCCTGATTTCTCCAGCCTAGGCAGTGGTCTCTTTTGTTTACTTCCAATGCCCTTACTTTGGAGATAAAAAAAAACAAAGACTAGAGAGGGACAGGGATCTCCTCAGGCCACACATCGAAGTCACAGGTGGTTAAGGTCACTAAAACCCAGAGGAGTGCCTTCTACAGTGTCCAGGCTGGGGATGTTGGCACACACCCTATTTGACTCATGACACCAGCCTCCCTGGACTCAGCCTCTATCCTCTCGGAGACAGAATTGACCCACTTCTTTGTTCATCCAGGGAATGAGCCAGGGTGATCTTTTCCCAGTCCCCAGGGGCACAGGTCACTGAGACAGTGGGCTAAGGAACAGAGAATGGCCGTGTTTTATTCCACAGAGGGGCCTGGGGACAGGAAGCGCAGGGGTCTTTCCTCTCCAGAGCTCCAGGCTGTGTCTGAACGCACCCCCATCCCCATGCAGGGCAGGCTGGCTCTTGCCTGGGCCTTTTCCTGACCAGTTGGTTGGAGTCTGGCTCCCACAGGGCCGCACCACCCGGGGTCCGAATCTCAGCTTTGCCACTGAATAGCTGTGTGACTCCAGGCAGCCTCTTTCACATACCTGAGCCCTATTTGACCAGAAAGACTAAGATTTTGTAATATCACCTACCACTCATCAAGTACTACTATGGCGACAGGGCATGGATGAGGCTTTTTTTTTTTTTTTTTGAGATGGAGTTTCTCTCTTGTTGCCCAGGCTGGAGTGCAGTGGTACGATCTTGGCTCGCTGCAATCTCTGCCTCCCACATTCAAGCGATTCTCTTGCCTCAACCTCCTGAGTAGCTGGGATTACAGGCATGCACCACCATGCCTGGCTAATTTGGTATTTTTAGTAGAGACGGGGTTTCTCCATGTTGTTCAGGCTGGTCTTGAACTCCTGACCTCAAGTGATCCACCCGCCTCAGGCTCTCAAAGTGCTGGCATTATAGGCGTGAGCCACCGTGCCTGGCAGATGAGTTGTTTTATATAAATCCTAGCCCATCTTCCTGAGTAAGCTTTCAGAAAGCTATTATCAGTCCTATTTTACAGGTGAAAAACTGAGGCTCACAGGAAATGAAGCCAATTCTCTGAGGTCAAGAGCTAGAAGTGACTGAGCTGGGACTTGAGTCTGGATCTATTTGGGGGCAATAAACTCAACTCCCAAGGTAGTTAGAAGGATTTGATGATTTTGTACAGGACAAGTGCACTGAAAGCTGTAACATCTCCTCGATTCCATTTCATAATGAGAGCAAGAGCTGTGAACTGGGTTGTGCAACCAGCCAAGGCTGAGGAAAGGTCGGGAGGTCAGGTTTCCTGGTGACCTGGAGGGAGGTGGAGGATCCCTTGGCAGCCTCTAGCCTCCCAGGCCCCAGGGCCCAGACTTGCTCCCAGCCAGAGAGTATTGTCTGAGGATAAATATTATTTCATGCGCTATCTTAATCCAGACCAAGCTTATCTTTCCCACTGAAATGCCCACATCCCAGCGAAAGTTAAGCCCTCTGCTGCTTGCCTAATTGCAGGCTTAGAGCTCTGGTTAGGGACACCGGCTCTCTGGAAAAGCCGGGTAAGTGGTCTGGTATTTGGCAGTGGCATCAGAGAGGCTCTCTGTGAGCTGGGCTGTCTGGCGATCTAACCCCACGTGGGCTGGGAGGGCCCCACGGGGGAGAATGTAGTTCTGCAAGGGACTGGTTCAAAGCCTCCCCTTCTTGCGTGGAGCTGCTGCTCCAGCCTTGGGGAGATATAACTCCAGGGGACAGGGAGAGTGGGTCTTGCCCCCCTGTTTAACGCTGATCCTCACTTGGCTGGAAAAGCAAAATGTCTGTGGGCTGCAGGATCTCTCCTCGTTTCCATTGTGTCTGTTTCCCTCCTTCCTCTTCCGGTTGAATCCTCTGAAAAAGGGTCGCTAAAGGGAGGAGCATGGTCTCAGTAGGTTCCACTCTGTTGAGGGCTGGAAGATTTTCAAATGCATCAAGGAGCCAGCCTGGGTGGAACCCAGCCCCAGCCTCTCATCACAGCCTCCCCACTGGGAACTGCTGGCCGCAGACCTGAGGCACAAAGATGTCCCCTTACCCAAGCACCAACCATGCAATTACTTCTCCAGCTGGTTCCCATCTGATCATTTTCCTCTTTCTCCCTGGGGTGTTTCTAGAAGGGTACCTGGGAAGAGAGGTGATTAGCGTCCAGGCTTTGCAGTCAAGACAGATTCGGGCATGAATCCTTGCTCTGTGACTTGGGACAGCTGAATTGCCTTCCCTGTGCCTGTTTGCTTGTCTGTAAAATGGGATTGCTATAGTACTATCTCATAGTGTTGGAGGGAGGGCTAAATGAGATCAAGTGCCTGGCACAGGGAGCGATCATTCTGGCTCTTCCAAGGGTAGAGGAGGGAGGCTTTGTCCAGAGGCAAAGGCGCAGACCATTGCCTATTATGGGGCCAGATGGGCCCTCCTCTTGAGACCCACCCTTTTCCCCATGCCCAGGTCACCTGGCTGCCATCTCCAATTCAGGTGGAAGAGGTGGAGGTGAAACTGACATTGGTTATTGTATGTCCCATGCTGTGCAAGGCCCATCTCCTTTTTACAGAAGAGGAAATTGAAGCTGAGCGGTGTGAAGGAGGTTGCCTAGGAGTGCACAGCTCCATGTGGAGCAGGAATGTGTCCTCATGCCTTTACGCAGGGGTCTTCCCACCCCACTCAGCACCTGCAGCTCCCTAAGAAACAGATGTAGTGCCATCCCCATGCTGTGGGTGCTGGGTGCAAGGCAGGGACAGGTGAGGTCACCCAGCCGGCCTGGAGTGGCAGGGCTGGAACAAACCCAGCAATGCCAGCCTGAGAAGGCCTGGATCATATGAGCCCCTGGAGGAGCCAATCTTGATGCAGGCTCCCCTCACAGATCACAGTTCCCCCGGGCTCGGCCCCATGCTCTGCTCAGAGGGCTCTGAGGACCAGCGCCTCCGCATCCAGGCAACAGGCACACCCTGAGTCCCCTTAAAGTCACATGCCTACAAGTCAGGACAGCACTCCCCGCAGACGTCCTCGAGGTGGCTCATTTTCAGCTTCCCAGAAGGAAATAAACCCTGTGGAGTCCAGACCCTTCAGCTCCCCTGGGCTTCGAAGGGAGTGGGCTTTCAGCCACAACTCCTTAGACTTTCCTCCTTAGACTCAAGTCCTGTAAAACACATCTCTGGGTACAGTCTCTTCCATGCTGCTTTCTTTGTCCCCAGTCAAGAGGTTTGTCTGCTCTGAGTTTGCATATTGTTCTTCCTGCAGCCACAAGAACAGGGCCACAGGGCCCTGGAGCTGCCATGCAATCTCTGGGGTTGTCATAGAATCCCCAGGGTTCAAAATGTCTGAACTTCCTGAAGCTGCCATAGCACTCCTGGGATTATCCAGAATCCCTGGCTGTCATGGTGTTACAAGGCCACGTAGGCCCCTTGAACACTGGAAAAAATGCTGGGCCACCATGAAATTCCCTGAACTAACATAGAACCCCCAGGTTGCCACGAAGTGCTGGGGCACCCCAGGGTCTCTGGGCTATGCAGGGCCCCTTTGCTGCCGAGGGACCACTGAAATATCTTAGAATGGAAATGGTTGGCTGAGTCGTCCAGCAACCCACAGCCATGTACCGTCATCTTCAGCCTTTTATCCAAGCATTTCTCCCATCTTCTTCCTGACCTCAGCTTAAAATTCCCACCTCCAGGAAGTCCTCCCTGGTGTCTCTCTAGGCCTGGCTAGGTGCCACAGCCCTAGGTATCATGGGCTCCATGGCAGTTCCCTGGGTCTGCCCTTCAGAACACTCAGCATGCAGTCCTGCCACTGCCTGGTCAGGGATCTATCTCCTCTGGAGCATAGAGCCTGTGCCCAGCCTGGGCAGATAGCACTTAATGAATATTACTTAAATAGATAACTGTGTGCTATTAACTTTCTAGGCACTTGATGGCTGTGTGATCTTGGGCAAGTTGCTTCACCTCTCTGTGCCTCAGTTCCCTTCTTCATAATAAGGATGCTAAGAGTATAGATCTTATAATGTTGGTATGAAGCTTCAATAACTTATGTAAAGCATTAAAGCAGAGCCTGGCATATAGTAAGAACAATATAGACGTCTGCTATCATTAAATACCATGTGAACTGTATTCATTAGGCTTTCACAGGGTCTAGACTTACAGCAAGGATGGAAAAGGGATTCTCCCACAATGCTTGGTGCTCCAGTGGTTGTGTACACTAGCATAGCATTTGCCATGTGCCAGGCACTGCACTTGATGTGTTACATGCATTCACTCAGTGAGTCCTCATGGCGACCCCATGAGGTTGGGGCATGCTATGGACTGAATTATGCCCCCATCCACCCAAATTCATACATTGATTCCCTAACCCGAATGTGACTTCATTGGAGACAGGACCTTTAGGGAGGTAACTGAAGTTCAATGAGATCATAAGGGTGGGGTCTTCATATAATAGGGCTGATATCTTGATAAGAAGAGGAAGAGGCCCTGCACAGTGGCTCACGCCTGTAATCCCAGCACTTTGGGAGGCCAAGGTAGGTAGATCACCTGAGGTCAGGAGTTTGAGACCTGCCTGGACAACATGGTGAAACCCCGTCTCTACTAAAAATACAAAAAGTTAGCCAGGCATGCTGGTGCATGCCTGTAATCCCAGCTACTGGGGAGGCTGAGGCAGGAGTATCACTTGAACTTGGGAGGCGGAGGTTGCAGTGAGCCGAGATTGTGCCACTGCACTCCAGCCTGGGTGACAGAGTGAGAGTCTCTCAAAAAAAAAAAAAGGAGAAGAGAAACCACAGAGTTCTCTCTCTCTCTCTCACTCTGTCTCTGTGCATGGAGAAAAGATCGCATGAGGACACAGGAGTGGCTTTTCACCGCTGCTCTGAACCTGCTGCAAGTCCAAGGGTGTAGCTGGGCATCCCTGAGGCAGGGGTGCAGGTATGAACCACATCTACACCAAGCAACACACAAGAGAAAAATGCATGAAGGAACAGGGCACATGTTGGCCAAGACTTACATGCTGCCTCTGGGAACCGCCTGCCAGGCCCAGCATCCTGAAGGCTGGTGGTATGAAGAGGGACTGGCTGCAACCTACATGGTCCCAAGCTGGTTATGGCAGAATCAGAACTGCTCCACCATGGAACAGATTCCCAGGTAAGGTGGTGAGCTCCCTGTCTTTGGAAGTAGTCAAGCACTGCTGCTGGACCACCACTTACTGGTGATGTGTGGGGAGGAATAAAAGTACTATGGACTGAATGTTTGTGTCACCCCAAATTCATCTATCGAAATCCTCTCCCCCAATGTGATGGTATTTGGAGGTGGGAGGTAATTAGGTTATGAGGATGGAACCCTCGTAAGATTAGTGCCCTTATGAGAAGAGACAGAAAAGCTTGCTTCCTTTTTCTCTGCCACACGAAGATACAAAGAGAAGATGGCCTTCACCGAGAACCCTACCATGCTGGCACCCTGATCTTATACTTTCAGCCTCTAGAATCTTGAGAGATAAATATTTGTTGTTTAATCCACCCAGTCCATGGTATTTTGTTATAACAGCCCAAACTTCCAGTGACAGACAGCAAGAGTAAATAAACTGTTACCTCCAGTCTTAAGCAGCTGTGAAATATTAAAGAGCTGGCAACTACGAGTCCCTGGAAACTCTTCCCTACCAGCTCTGCCCATTAATTCTTGTTTCTCTTTTAAGTTCCAACTGAGACATCACCTCCTCTCAGAAGTCCTCCTTGTTTCCTTCCTCCTTTCTAGTCTCTATGCCATGCCACTTTCAGGTTGGTGATCTGTGTGAGTCTAGTCAGCAAAACTAGAAACAATGAGTAGAAGTTATTAACATAAGAAGGCAGAGTGAACCCCAATACAAAGATGAGTAGTCCCCCAGCAGAGTGGAATGTGGTGACATCTTGAATGACTGAAATGTGGTACAGGTGTTAAACAATGTATCTGAAATCAGAGAGACGTGGGGTTTAAATCCAGTCATCCTCTATGTGACCCTGGGTAAGCATCTCGACCTCTCTGAGCTACAATTTCCTGAGCTGTAAAATGGTTCCATCTCAAAGGATGGAACCAAAGATCAAATGACACTAGCAGTCCTGGCTCACTATGTCATCAAGATCTGAGAATTTCCTATAGTCTCTGGCAAGTAGGGAGCAGCTGATGGTAGGTCTATTCAAGCCGATGTCGGAGGGGTTTCAGTGTGGAGATTGGTACAGAGGATTTCTTTCTTGCACTGAAGTAAAAATTGCACTCAGTGGCCTTGATGAACTCTTCCAACTGTTAAAAAAAAAACCACCCTTCTGCACTGGCCTTAGCTGGCTGTAGAGAGATGGACGCATCATTGAGCAGACACTGTCTCCTCCCACCTCCACACATGACGTATGAGCACATTTACATGAAATGCCCAGAAAAGGCAAATCTATAGATACACAGAATAGATTGGTGGTGGCCAGGGGCTGAGGCGGGAACAGGGACTGGTGACAAATGTGTGCCAGGTTTCTTTGGGGGATGATGGAAATATTCTAAAATTAGATTGTAGTGATGGTTGCAAAACTGTGTAAATTTACTACAGACTATTGAGTCATATCCTTAAAACAGGCAAATTTTATGGTGTGTAAATTAGACCTCTATAAAACCTTTCAGCACTTCAGGAGGCCGAGGAGGACAGATCATGAGGTCAGGAGTTCAAGACCAACCTGGCCAACATGGTGGAACCCTGTAGCTACTAAAAACAAAAATTAGCCAGGTGTGGTGGCATGCACCTGTAATCCCAAATACGCAGGAGGCTGAGGCAAGAGAATCACTTGAACCTGGGAGGCAGAGGTTGCAGTGAGCTGAGATCGCACCACTGCACTCCAGCCTAGGCAACAGAGCAAGACTGTGTCTCAAAAACAAACAAAGGAACGAGAGCAAAACAGGACTGCAGAAGGGTATGGTGGGGGCAAGGCCCAGGCCCTGTGGGAAGGGTGGCACTGTGGGCTGAGGCCTGAGGTCACAAGGTCAGAAGTTACTGCCAGTTTCAGGGATTCCTTTTCCACCTGATTTGTTACACTGGCATGTTCTTGTTATTTCCTGTGGGAGTCTAGGCAATGCTGCCCACCCACCCCTGATCTCATTAAAACCCTGAAGCAAAGCCTGGTAATGTGAGGCAGGCAGGCCTAGGGTTCCAACAGGGTCCCAGGAGGGGACTGTGTGAGGGAAGGGGGCCTTCAGGGAGACTGAGTCTCCCAGAAGCCTTTGAACACTGGGCTGGTGTGATGGCTCAGGGCATGCTGTGGTCTGAGGCCCCTTGGGTCAGGATAAAAGCCATGGACGGGGCCCGGGAGTGTCTCTAACGCACTGTGGTTCCATCAAAGGGAGGAGGGGGTAGCACCAATCACATCCTGCCATCAGCTATGTGCCAGGGAAAAGCTGACATTTATCCTGCTGATACTACTGGATGTGAGACATGTACATTTGCTGAGAAGACTCTCCAGGCTCAGCTTCTAGGCACTGTGGAGAGATCTGACTTGCTCCTGGTTGTACAGTTAACTGGTTTTAACCTATCCACGAGAGAGAAGCAGGTATTTACCAAACCCATTTTAGACAAAAGGAAACCGGGGCTCTAGAAGGTAAGTCACTTGTCTGAGGTCGCACAGCAAGTGGCAGGGATAGGATTTAGACCCCAGGCCTTTGCGAAGCAGGGGAATGACTTTTTTCAAAGCAGCCTGAACACCACTCTCTTGGTTGGTAGTGAGCTCCCCATCGCTAGAGGTATGTAAGCAGAAACTGAATGACCATCTCTCAAGGAGTCAAAACAGATGACCTTAAAATCCCTCCCAGCCCAGTCTGTGAGGCCGCACATCCTTGCTGATCATTTCCTTCAAGAATTAAATCATTACCAAGAGTAAAGCAGAAAAAAGGGCCTGAAGCCTCCTAAGGGAGGAGGCCTAGTGGGCAGAGCCTGGCTGGCACCTCCTCAGCCAAAAACACAGTTTCTCTGAGTGCTCACCACAAATCAGCAGTGATCCTGGGAGAGGCGAGCCCCCATTCCCTAAGCTGTGCCCACGTGGCCGTAGGAAAGCAATGAGGAAGGCTGGGGTCTCTGAGGAAGGGGCTAAGCTGGAGCCTCCTCCGCTACCTCCTCTCCATGGGGCTCCCCACCCCAGTACTGAGGTGGGGAGGCCAGGTGCCCTCCAGACCCACACCCACAGCCCAGCCCCCATCTCAGGCCCCGACAGGAACCTCTCCTGGTCTCCTCCCAGCTCCACACTCAGGGGCGTCTGGATTAGCTCTTGAATGTCTTGATGCCTCCATTCCAGGCCTAGCACCCAGATGTGCAGAAGGTATTTTCTTTTCTGCTACCCACCAAAAGATAAAAGGGAGCATGCAAGATGAATTATAGTCCCTGGCGGTGACCAAAGTCTTCCAAGGCACTCAGACAGAGAGTGGCAGCAGATGGCCACCGGCGCTCCAGCCTCCAACTGCGTCCCCTGAGAGAAAGATGTAGCAAGAGGCAGGGCTCCTGCGTGACCAGGATATCCACGCTGCACCCGGCCCCCTTTTGCTCCAACTCCCCGCAGGCTCAGCCCCGTGTCCAGAAGCCAGACTGTCACCAGCTGGAGACCTTGCAATGACGGCAACTGAGTCCAGCGGCTGTTCACCCTCAACCATTATTCTACCTCCCTGCTATCTTCCAGGGTATCACCTCTCTGCCTCCTCTGCATAAACCCGTTCATGGCTCCCCAGTGCTCCTGGGGAAAGTCCAAACTCAGTATAAGAGTCCTATCTGACATCCCTTCCCCTCCCCTACTTCCTCTGCTCACGCCACCCAGTGCCACCACTTGTAGCTCTTTGAATGCTCTGCGAGGTCATGCCCCAGGGACTTTGCATGTGTCGATCACTCTGCCAGGAATCTGCTCTCTCTCAACTCACACACAAACTCCTTTGTCCACCTTTAAGACATTTATAAACCAGCCGGGTGTGGTGGCTCATGCTTGTAATCCCAGCACTTTGGGAGGCTGAGGCAGGTGGATCGCCTGAGGTCAGGAGTTCTAGACTAGCCTGGTCAACATGGTGAAACCCTGTCTCTACTAATAATACACAAATTAGCCAGGCATGGTGGTGTGTGCCTGTAATCCCAGCTACCCAGGAGGCTGAGGCAGGAGAACCGCTTGTATCTGGGAAGCAGGGATTGCAGTGAGTCGAGATCAGGCCACTGCACTCCAGCCTGGATGACAGAGTGAGACTCTATCAAAAAAAAGAAAAGAAAAGAAAAGAAAAAAACCATGGACTACTATGCAGCCATAAAAAATGATGAGTTCGTGTCCTTTTTAGGGACGTGGATGAAGCTGGAAACCATCATTCTCAGCAAACTGACACAAGAACAGAAAACCAAACACTGCATGTTCTCACTCATAGGCGGGTATTGAACAATGAGAACACATGGACACAGGGAGAGGAACATCACACACTGGGGTATGTTGTGGGGTGGGGGGCTTGGGAGGGACAGTGGGGGTGGGGAGGCTGGGGAGGGATAACACTGGGAGAAATGCCTGATGTAGGTGACAGGGGGATGGCGACAGCAAACCACCATGGCATGTGTGTACCTATGCAACAATCCTGCAAGATCTGCACATGTACCACAGAACTTAAATTACAATAAAAAATAAAGACATTCATAAACCAAGCCTTCTCCAGTACCTCCCCCTTCCCTAGCATGTATCGCCTGGTCGGGGCTGCTACATTGCGGTGCATTAGACAGACTGCTGCCTGCTGTGGCCCTCAGGGGCCCTCGAAGTGGAGCTTGCATCAGAATCTCCTGGAGGGCTTGTCAAAACCCAGGGTGCTGGGCCTCACCACTCCCAAGTTTCCGATTCAGTAGGTCTGGGGTAAAGGTCTGGAAATCTGCAGATCCAACAAGTTCTCAGGAGATGCCGGTGCTGCTGGTCTGAGGACCATGTTTGAGAACTGCAATTTAAACATCAACTTGAGGTCGGTCTTTGCGGAGTTTTCACCTCCAGTCTCTGAAAGAATCTGCTTTAAGGTTGGTGCTCGATCAATACTTGAATGAAAGGCATTGATGCATTTGTTGCAGCCAATGGGAGTGGCAGGATAATGTCTTGAGACTTTTTTTCCCAATGTGTTCACTCTGTAGTGGGCATTCTTCTTTCTTCTTTCCCAAGATGCTGGCCAAGTCTTTGGGTCCTATGTCTTGGGGGCGGCTGGTTTCCCAGGCCAGAAAGGAAAGTGGCTGGGCCGAGAAAGACAGCTTGGACTGGAGTGAATGAAGGTGGCCGGGCTGTGAGCCTCCAGAGGAGGGCGGCAGAGGGAGCAAGGGGAGGGGAGGGGTGGAGAACTTCTCTGGAGATTGTCAAATTGGTGGGATCCAAAAGCTACAAGCTCAGGTCCCCTGCTCCCAGACAGCTCTCCCAAGAGATGACCAGACTCTGACGGGCTGATCCTGAGATGCCAGGGAATGGTCAGGAGACAACACCAAAGCTCGTAGCTTGGAGTTGCAACCAAAGGCCACAGCTGTGTCCTGGCTAGCACAGAAACAGCGGCTGCCCGCCTGCCCTCACTAGACCCTGAGATTGGCAAAGAAGCCCGTCTGCGGGGCCCCTGTGTGGGCTCAAGTCCGGCAGCCTTTCCCAAATGTTTCAGATCGCATAAGGCCACCAAGACTCCTTCGTGCTCCTAGGTGGCAAGAAACCCCCTCCCCAACATGACTGGGATTTGAATGTCTTTCAAACGGGCAGAGGAAGCTGAGGGCAGATTCAATCAGATTTAGAGAAGTAAAGGCAGATGGCACGCCTTGTACCTGCTGCAAGTCCATTTAGCACTGGCGATATGCTTGGCCCTGTGCCAGTCCTGCTGCAGCTTAATGCCAATTGTGTTCATTTGGACCTGGACCTCCGCCCAAGTGTGGCAGCAGAGGGCACAGCTGGGAGTGCAGACAGCCCGAAGGTGAGCAGGAACCATCGGTTGTGCTGCCAGAGTCACAGAAGCTGGAGCTGGACTGAGCCCTGGGGCACCGTGACAGAAGAGGGGCCCCTGGCAGGTGGCCATCCACGTTGTTTGTGAGCCTGGCACTCCAAGCCTGGCCTGAATGTGGTTCAGCTCATGCCACTCCCATCCCCAGGATTCTGAGACCCCAGAGAGTGCTGGAGACCCCCGTGACTCACAACAAACAGCTGCCAGGAAGCCAGGCTGTGCAAAGGACCCCCGACTGTCCCTGCTCCACTGGTACCCCTTGGCACCAGACTCAGGACTTTTAGCCTGGGTGACAACTGGCTGCAACAGCCACCAGGCTACTGTCCCCTCCTGACTGCATTCCTGTCCCCTGCACTTAAGGGACAAAAAAGAAAGAAAGAAAGAAAAAGTGTAGTCTTGAAGAGCTCCACATTCAAAGAGCATGTTGCTAGGGAAAGGGACTGATGGGGTTGGCAGGTGGAGGAAAGGAGAATTTGCTTTTTAATTTAAATCCTTCCAGATCATTTGAATTTGTTAGAAGCATATATTGCTTGTGTACTAATAACTTTTCAAAGTAATTTTTTGTCTTACAAATGCAAATAGTCTGCAAAAACCCGTGTGGGAGCAAGAAGACGCAACAAATAGCTTAAGGGTGGTCATTAAATATACCATCATCATCCTTTCTTGAGCATTCGCCACATGCCCAGAGCTCTGCTACATGTTTTAACACTCATTATTTAATCTAAAGCTCATCACAGCCCTATGATGCCATTAGTGCCACCATTTTCTAGATGAGAGACTAGAATTTGAGAGCGACTCAATAACATGCCCAAGGTCAGCCAGGCTCGGAGCTGGCATTTGCAAGTGCTGGTCCTTAAATCAGGGTACATGCAAGGCTGCTTCCCTGAGATGAAACTGACAAAGTCGATAAGCTCAAAGGCCATTTGTTTTGCGTCCATTCCACTACTTAAAAATTCCTGATATTCCACAGGAGCCAAAATCAAATTGTCACGAAAAAACAAGCCAAGAGATTGGTGTCTCCAGCCATCCTGGGTGACACTGGGACAACATAGATTCTAGTGAGTCCACTGTGATCCTTCCCCCATCCATCCATTCACCAGCCACTGGCTGATGCCTCACATGCCAGGTTCTGCTGGCTGCCAGAGACCAGAGAGGGTGAGATACCCACAGCTACCAGGAGAACACAAGGCAAATACAGGGGCAGGCTGGACCCCAGCACCTTTCACGTGCAGGCCTGGTGTCCTCCAGAAATAATCAGAACTCTTTGCTATTCAGGGTCTAAACAAGCATGATAGTGGGGTGAAAATGAAACATGACCTTGCCACTGGTGCCCAGGGGCCAGCCCATCTTTCCCTCTGAAATACCTCAGTTTTCACAATGCTGAGCTGGGACTTGGCAATCCAGCCCTTCCTTCAGGAACAGGTACAACACTGGACCAGTCCATTTTAGTGGATTCTCTGGCATTTCACCCAGGCCTTAGACCCAAGATGGCAAGAGAGGGTGGAGCAAAGCTTTGGGTGCCATGGAAAGCTGGGGTGGGATTTCCCCGCAAGGTCTCAGCCTGAAGACCTGAGTTGCTAAGAGCTGGGATCCTGAATATCCTATCCAATAGGACCCCATGTGCTTCTCAGAGGCCCAGGCACACAGCAAGTGTTCAATGAAGTGTTGGTGAATGAATGAATAAATGTGACTCTGGGTAAGGCAGCCCCACTCCCATCACTATTTGGAGATGGGAGGGGTGTGACCCCCCCCGCCCCAACACCAAGTTTTTTGGGACACGGACCAACAGGCACCTATACACTGAAGACTCCCACAGAGTTATATTAATACAATGGATAAATAACACCACCAATAGCATCAGCACTACAATGAATGCTGATCCCCACAGGCAAGTATTTCCTTTCATCTTGACGCAGTCCTATGAGAAGTGTACTATTATTATCCCTAACTTACAGATAAGAATACTGAGGCCATACTGCCAGCAGAGCTCAGATCTGAAACCAGGTCTGACATGGAACACAACATTTCAAGCTGGAAGGAGCTTGACAAACTACAGGCCAGGAGGCTAAGGACATCAATAGCACAGTAGGGATAGGAACCCAAGTCTCCCACCTTCCAGCCCAGGGTCTGCCATCAGGGCTGGCTGCTTGCAATACTCTGAGTGAAAATGAGTCCTAAGCTCCGTAAAGTATCTCAGGAATGAGGGGATTAGGAGCTCTTGGTCTTCATGCAGCACCATCTCTTCAAAAGGGCCCTCCAAAACTCCTTTTCCCAGGGACGAAGAGGACGAAAGGAAAAGGGAGGAGCTACTCAATGCCACACCCAAGCTGTAGTTGAAAGCAGCCTTGAAGACAAGACGGCCTCAGGCCCAACATGTCCAAGGCTGGAGGCCGGTGGGAAAGAAGGCTGACCAACTTCATCTGGCTTTCTGCCCGGCACAGTGTTTCAAGCCTCAGGGTCCCACCACCAGGCCTCTGCTCTCGCTGTGTCTTCCTCTCGAATGCCCTTTCTAGTGTCCTCACCTGGCCGATATCCAGGTGCAGCTCACAGGCCTTGCATTCCCTGATCTTACACCACCAGTGTGCAGAAGGAACATCTCCCTGTGCTCTGAACCCCCAAGCCTTCCTTTGTATTTCTGCTCTGGACCTTCCCATTCTTTACCCTGGATGTCCTTTTTTTTTTTGAGACAAAGTCTGGATCTGTCATCCAGGCTGGAGTGCAATGCCGCAATCTTGGCTCACTGCAACCTCCACCTCCCCAGTTCTAGTGATTCTCCTGCCTCAGCCTCCTGAGTAGCTGGAATTACAGGCGTGTGTCACCATGCCCAGCTAATTTTTTTATTTTTAATAGAGACGGGGTTTCACCATGTTGGTCAGGCTGGTCTCGACCCCATGATCCAACCGCCTCAGCCTTTCAATGTGCTGGGATTACAGGCATGAGCTACCGCGCCCAGCACCTTGGATGTCTTGACTTTGACATAGTCTCCCTTAGAACTGGCCTCTGAGGTGCCTGTTGAGTGCACCTGAATAAATGAAGAATGCCTGAGGAGAGCTTGTCTGGTGTGTTGCATTAACAGGTGCATACTCCCAGAGCAGGTCTGCGTGCACATCTCTAACAGTTGCCCTTCCTCCTCCCCAGGGCAATGACCAGCTGCACCTTTCACCCTAAGTCCTAAAGGCTGAGAACCAAGTCATTCTGCTTGTTCTGCTGCATCAGGCACAGTTGTGGGGCTTTACAGAATGGTGTGGAAAGTAACTGACGGACATATCCGCCAGGCCAGCCCAGTTAGGGTTTAGCATTGTGCGAGACATCGGGCGAGGGGTTGGGGGCAAGACACCCAGAGGAGGGTCCTGCCCCAGGAGGTCTCCCAGAGGAGAGGGCAGGGGACCTCAAGGATAGGGACCTTTGGGCTTTGCCCACCCTCCATTCCCCACATCTAAAACAGTGCCTGGCTCACGGTAGGCACCGTTGGCCGAATAAATGAATTAACACTCACTGACCCAGCGGTGCTGAGCTCACCATATAAGGCAGGGTGGTGCGGAGCGCTGAGCTGGCTGCACGATGACTCAGAGCTTCGGAGCCCACAGGCGAGACAGAGAGCGAGAGAACGACTGGGGGAGGGCCGGGAGGTTTGTGGTTGACCAAAACCAAGCAAGGGGCAGATCTGACAAAGTGCCTGGCCACAGCTGCCTGGGAGGCAACATCACAAGCTGTGGGTTTCCGTATTTTTTCCACAGAGGAATCTTTTCTTAAATGAAATCCCATGCCACACCCTAAATACGGGACACAGCTGGTGCGGTGGAGGGCAGCAGTGCTGCCAGGCTGGCCTGGCCACGTGGACCCTCGTGCCCCCAGAGACAGAGCTTCCACTCAACCAGTGCCCATCCTCTCCTCCTCCCCATCACTCTAAGCGGCTTCAGAAAAGCAAGGCTGAGGCTGGTCTTCTGGGAAGGGGCCCGTTTAGGGTAAATAAACCCTAAAAAGGCTCAAGAAACTTCCCCCAGCCATGAAGCAGTTGAGGTGGGGGAGAAGGAAAAGGCTTTCCCAGTGAGTGGAGGTCTACCCAAGGGGCCAGGTGCTGGGGTGGCTGAAATAGTGGGGCGGTCATCAGAGAGTGCAGGGGCTCTATGAGAAGGGCTGTCTGGAACAATCTTTTTGGAATGTAAGGCACCACTTGCAGATCCATCAGATACGTGTGTGTGTGTGTGTGCGTGTATGTGTGTGTGTGAGAGAATGAGAGAGAGAGAGAGAAAGTTGGGCTTTCAGATACTAGATTCACTAAAAATGAGGCACTCAGAGACAGGCCAATGCTGGTACCATAAATCACAGGAAGGACCCCAACTGGGACACATGCAACCACCTGGGCACTTCATCACCCCCAACTCCCACCATGACACCAATGGGGAGAATCTGCTGTTTTGTCTGCTCAGCATTCTTTCTCCTTTTTCTAAAAATGCCTAGATTTTCCCTTGGAAGTCCATCCCTTTTTATGCATTCAGGCTGACTTCCCCAACCCATGACACCTCCTGACCTCACCATGCCACCACCACCCACCACTGGCCACCACCCACCACTGGCCCAGTCTGGCCAATCAGCATATCTTAGCCTCCAGGTTTCAGTGATTGGTCAGAGGTGGTCATGTGACCCAAGACCATCCAATAAGCCTCGACTCTGGTATTTTTGTTGGAACTCCTGGGAAAAAGAAGCTCTCCTTCCATTGAATTTGAAATGAGAAAGTCGTCCATCTGGAGCTGCAGGTCCCTGCCCTGCTGCCAAATGATGAGTGCCTGTCGCGGACTGAAGGTCACAAGGAGGGAAGCGGAGGACCCGGATGTGGTGAGACACGGTTTTAACAGCAGCAGTTGAGCTCTGGATTCAGACCTGCCTGCCTTGAAACCTATAAATAGGCCCCAAATCATCACTATATTAGAAACCAATAAAAAAACTAATAAAATGGCCTATCTTGCTTAATCCAGTTTAAGTTGAGTGTTGGCTCCCAAATGACGCATCATCTGACCTCAGTTCAGCCTTTGCCCTCTCACCACCCACTGCAGCCAGCCTTTACTTCTGACCCACCATTGATTCCTGCTTACCTGGGCAACAGCTCCACCCTTCCCCAGGTGAGCCTGGGGGCCATGAGCCAGCAACCTGATGGGCCAGCCTGCACCTCAGCCTTCTCAGCTATCTGGCCCCTCTGAGGGCTATCTTTTTGGTGAATCTAGTGAGACCCCAGCAACCCTGGCTCAGATCCACTCACACTATCTGCACCCCTTACTATCCTGCCATGGACCTTTGGCGTGATGAGGGAGACAGACACTAATCCATGAAAGAGAATGAATGATGGAGAATGACAGGCACCCTGCTGATGGTTACCCTTAGCAACAATAACAGCAACAACAATAACAAATGTAGCAAAAGTCCCCCTGCTGCACAAGCCTAAACCCTGTTACCTGGAGAGCCAGCGTTGAGACGTCTGCAAAAGGATTACGCCTGTGTCTCCAGAAATCAAATTCAAGGGGTTCCAGTTGCTTTGATAGTAGTGTTAGAAGCTCAGCTCACCTGAAGCTTGAGGCTGTCCCAGAGATGCTCACCTGTGAGAGAAGCAGAAGCAGCCGTGATTACCTGCCTGAGCTGAGGTCTCTTCTTTCTGTTTGAAAGGCTCTCCCAGCCCTGCAGGAGGTGGGGTGATGAAACCAAGACTGCAGGAGCCTGGGGGTGAGCATCCGGATTGGGGACTCAGCATCTAGATCTGACTGAAGTAGGCTGGAAATAATTCTAAGACACAAAGGTATGCGTGTGCCGAAGTACACATGTGCGGGGTAAAAATACGTAAGCATCCTACCCCCTGCATCTAGCATAGTGCCCCTTGCAGAAGGGAGAGGAGGCGCAGCAAATGTTTCATGATTTGCTTTGATGTAAAACATAATTTGTATGTCTGAGTGCAAGGCAACTCCATGGGCCCAAGCAGATTGAAGAGAAGCTTCTTCAGTGCAAGAAAATGCATTCCCGGGATGGTCCAATGCAGCCAGACCGATGGCCTCTTTTTTACCAATAAGGAGACTGATACCCAGAGAGGGGCACTGACTTGCTCAGAGTCACACAGCAGCAAGTTGGTGGCAGAGGAAGGCCTAGACTCTGAGTCTCTCCTGACTCTTGCTGAAGCCTCTCTCGGGGCCATACCCTCCTCTGTAGCTGTCAAACTGGAGCAGCCCCAGGAGCACAGCAGGAGCCTGTCACATGCTGTGGTGGGGGAGGGGAGAGGATGCTCCCCACCCAGTCGCGGACCTCAGCAGACAAGTGCTTTCTGGCTCTGCTCAAGCCCAGACAAGGAACAAGAGGTTGCCCACAGTGGCCAAGAGCATGGGCTTTGGAAGCAAGTAGACCTTGGCCACAGCTGGCACAACCTCTTTCCAGAAGAGGGAAGTCAGGGGACCTCTCAAAGCTTCAGACTCTTCATTTGTAAAATAGGAATAATAATAGCATCTTTTCCCAAGGATTGCTGGGAATTAAAATGACTTTCATAAGTCTGTCAAGCCCACAGAGGAACATTTGGCATATAGAAATTGCTCAGTAAATGCTAGGGAGGCAGCACAGAGGAGGGTAGTGCAGTGCATGCCAGGAGAGGTGGAACACCGGGCTTGGAGCTGCCTTGTGTTCCTGGCAAGTCTTTAGACAAACAGCCTCTCTAAATTCTGCCAGACATTTGTCCCCTCTGCACTCACCTTCTCCCTTTTCTCTACATCTCAGAGACCTGAGTGGGCCCCCAGCCCAGCAAGCCTGCCCCTCTTTCTAGGCTGGGAACCTCCCACCTGCCTGTAGGATCCCCTTACCCCAGTCACCAAGCACAGCCCACATTTCGCCAGCCAGCAAAATGCAAATGTCATTAGCACTCTACAAGCTGGTGAGCACGAATGTCACACCAGACGGTGTGAACTGGGGAGGGATGGGAGGGTGGATTCCCCAGGAGGGGTGGCATTCCCAGCGTTTTCCAAAAGGGCATGATAAAGAAATAAATAAACGGCTGCAGGAAAGAGGTGACAACAGAGATGGTTTCAGTAGCAGCATCCACAGCCACGCCATCCTTGCAGGCTCACCAGGGTCACCCGTGGTTCCTGCTTCAGCCACCCCGTCCCAGTCCCCACTGTGCGTCTCTCTCAGCCTCTCCTCCCCAGCATCTCCACTCCTCTCTGTAACCTGCCATCACGCACTTGATAAAGAGACTCATCTGGGGACCCCCTTGGCCTCCATCTTTCCCCCCAACTTCCATGCTCCCTCAAAATGGCTGAAACAGATCACCCACCCAACTAACAGATCCATGGAGAGGGGAGTCTTCACTCTCAGAAGGAGGTGACAGCTATGGACCCACAAGCAGGAGTCCAGAGTTCCAGTCCCAACACCACACTAACTGGCTGTGAACACTCAGGCACACCCTCCCTTGCATGGGGTCTCAGTTTCTCCATCTGTGAAAGGGGATCATGACCCTCCATCAGTCTCTACCATCTCTCAGGCCAGCTTTGAAGCCTGTGTTTCTAATAACTCACAGGCAGAGGAGCTTCTCCTCTAATTCCCCTGATAACACCCGTGGGCATGTGAAGGCTTCCTGGAGAGGGGGGAGACATGGGTGTGTGGAGATGGCAGCAGGGTGCTGTGGGCAATGGGCCCAGGGTGAGCACAGGCATGGAGATACCCAGATGTCGGGGTAGGGGGCAGGTGTTTGAGACCACAGGCCAACGCTGCCTGCGGGGGCTGAGTAGAAATGAGACAGAAAGGTCCTGTGGTCAGTGCTTTACGTGTGTCCACCCACTTCATTCTAACAGTGCTATCGTGCCTGTTTTATTGATGAGAAACTGAAGACTGGAGAAGCTAGGTAATTTTCAGACACACAGCTGTGAAATAGACTGAATTTGAACCCCTCCTTGCTTTATAAGTGGAAGCTCTCGATCACTGTGGGATGCCGCCACCTAGACTGTTTAAAATAGAGCGTGAACTAGAGACATTCAGGAGGACGTGTGTCACCCATGTGTGCACGACTGTCAGCAGCATGTGGGGGTGGGTATGCATCTATGTGTCGGGGGGATTCAGTATGTGAACATGTGTCATTGTAAACGCACGTGTGTGTGTCATCCTCAGATAAAGCTCCTTTCCCAAGTCCAGGCCCAGAAATGCCAGTTGGGGAGGACACACCTGAGTGGTGGATGGGGCTGGGAGTGGACAATCACAAGGCCCTGGGCATCCCCACAGCCCAGGAAACCCAGCTCTGAGGGCGGTGAGCTGGGCCTGGCCCGTGTCACCTGTCTTCTGACCCCCCACTACTTGAGACCAGATCCCTCTCACTGAGGCCTGGCCTGGCATTTTCCTTGACTCGGTCTCCTTCACTCTTTAGCTGCCTGCTCCAACTAGGGGAATACATCCTGAAGATCAGGTCTGGCATAAACACAAGGCTGCTGCCAGCGGGTAGCCACACCAGTGAGCTCAGCATCCACGGGGGAGTGAGGGAGAGCACAGCTGTGGCATAGCCTGACTGGCATTCCAGCCTGACTCCACTGCTAGACACTGCTGTGTGGTTGAGGCAAGCAACCCACCTGTCTGAGCCTCGGTGAAACCTCCCAGAGCAGCTGAGATGCCTATCTTAGATCAAGTTCATGCAAACTATAAAGTGCAGTGAGCACCAACAGAGTGGCAGTTCTAATCCCAGTGATTGAGATAACCCAGGAAATAGCAGAGAGATCCCCAGGGAGCCTGGACTGAGAATTCAGTGGATTCTTTTACCCAAGTCCCTCTTTCTCCACCTCTTGGCCTCAGTTTCCTCATCTACGAAATCCTCAGGCTCAAAAACAGAGTTCTGTGCAGCCCCTAGATGTCTCATTTTCTTCACCATTATCCACGATGAACATCATGGCTGGAATTGATTTGCCAGAAACCAGAAGGCCATTCACACAGAAGGTGGCCTCCAGGTGGCTAAGGAGGGGTTCATCATATTATTATGAATTCAGAGGAGTGAGAGGCCCCAAGGAAGGCTTCCTGGAGGAGGGGGAAGATTGGAATGTCTGGGGATGAGAGGAGGGCACTATAGGCAGAGAGACCAGGGCAAGCAAAGGCATGGGGCTACCTAGGTGTAGGTAGGAATTCAAAACCCTGAGCCAAGCCTGCCTGTTGGGGCAGAGTGGGAAATGAGACAAACCGAAGGCAAGCGGTGGATGGGGAAGGTCCTTGAATGCCAGGCCAAAGATGATGAAATTTATCCACAGGCAATGGGGAGCCATTGACGATCATAGGGCAGAAGTGTGCTTTCTGGAGATTAAAAGCAGCAAGAAGCCCAGGCAAGTGGAAACAGAAAACCAGAGGATGGAAGGAGGATGGGTGAGCCCTGGTAGGGGGTAGGGTGGGGGGCATAAAAGGATGTTGACAGGCCAAGGGTAGAGATGGGAAGGAAGGTGGTGGCTGATTTAGACACTGTGAGGGTTAATTTTAGGTGTCAGCTTGACTCACACAGACATGTTGGGTTTGCATCCCAGCCCTGCCACTGTGTGGCCTCAGGCAAGTCATTTAACCTCTCTGGGCCTCAGTTTCTTCCCCTACAAAGTGGGAAAAATTAAAGCCACCTCATAGGAATGTGAGATTCAACCAGCTTATATATGAGGACCACTTTGAATACAGTGATTGTTGAATCCTAGCTTTTTAAAATTTATTACTTTTATTAACTAGTGATGTCTTTCCCATATTACGAATAAAGAGACACTGAAGCTCAAGGTCGAATAACAGGCTAGAGATGGCTGTGCTGGGCCTCAAATCACAGGAGAAGTGAGTTATGAGCAAATAAACCTGAGATGACTCAGAGAGGAGTCTTGATTTTAAAATATTGTTAAAGAAGAAGGGTATTTTATGACTTTTGCACAATGTGCTTATTAAACCCAAGCTATAAATGTGAACTAATAAGTAAAACGAGTTAATCAAAAAAATAACCTTCAGGATGAATCCATATTATCTAATGGCAGTCCATAAACATAAACATAAAATTTTAAAATACAAGAATGAATTGCAATGCCCAGCAGTTCAAGGAACCTGCAATTTCTCTGTCTGAGAAATAAAAGCTATTGATTTCAGTTGGGTTCTCATTGCTCATGAGTGAGTCTTTGGGAAGTCATAAAGGAAGGAATTATTTCCAATTGTTTACTCACTGAGGATCATATGTATTGAATTTAAATTGTCTCCGATTCCTAATTAGTACACACAGCAGAATGGGAAGGGCCCTGGGAGACCTCTGAGCTCAGTTTTTCTTTGTTTCATAGACCAGGAAGCAGAGAGACAGAGAAGGTGAGTTACTGGCTCAAGACAACACAGCAAGGGTAGGATCCAGGCGAGAACCAGGACTCCTCACGCAGGTCAGCATCCTGCTTTGGTCCCCACAGTGGCCGAGATCAGGTCATTAAATCCAGTCCTAATGGGTGTGCTGTGCTGGTACCTGGGCCTCAGCCCAGGTGGTTCCTACAATAAGAACCTTCTCCCAGCAGCTGAGGAAAAGGAATCTGCCTAAGAAAGGGCACTCAAAGCCAGACACAATCTAAGAGGGTGCAGGAGGGGACTGGTGGCAAAGTTTGCAGTGAGTTCTAAGACATGACAGCACACGGCCACGTGTGGAGTACTTGAGGCCCGTGCCAACCCAGCTTGGCCGGGCAGCTCTGCCAGACAGGGGACACCTGGCCTCATGTTCTTTTCTGAGACGGGCCACAGGGGAGCACAGCCCCAGTCCAAGGTCAGTTCCTCCCGGTGTTCCAGGTGAGGCTGGGGAACAAAGTGGTCATTGTATGGTGGGGGAGGGAGGGGTCTCTAACTCAGCCAGGGTCTGTCAAACACACCCACATCACACACACACACACACACACACACACACACACCCTGATGAGCAGAGCCCAAGGAGCTCTGCATGTGTCACAGGCGTGTGTGTATGTGTATAAATGTTCGGCCTCAGGCTGCACATGATTATCAAGCAGATGTTTAATTACTACCTGGGTGTAATTAATCAATACGATTAATACACAACCCATACCACATAATTACTTTGCAATTACACCAAAACGAAATATTTTATTGTCGAGGGTTTGCTAATTACCCAGCCTTGCCAAAGGACAGGTATAATGGGCAGCAATTTTTCTTCCTTCCTTTCCTTCCGTTCCTCCCTCCCCTGCCCTCTCATTAATCTTCTGGGTTGATGTCCCCACCACACAGAACTGGGAGCCCCAGAGAGCTGCGGCCCCCTCTCTGAGGTACTGCTTCTGCACACAGGTCAGTTTCTATGGGAAGCCTAATTTGCCCTGGTCCCTCTCTTCTCAGTGCTTCAGCTTGGAAATGCGTGTCCACTCCACAAATAAAGACAGCCTCCTGCAGGCCTGTGGATGGAGAGGTGTGTGGGGTGGGCGTTACCCATGGAAGCTCTGCAGGCAGCTGCCTGGAGTGGAATCCTGGCTCTACCCATTACTGGCTAGGTAATCTCTCTCAAGGTATAACTGTGCCTCAGTTTCCCCATGTGTAAGATGGAGATGATGGCAGTTATCACCTGAGGGGATTCTTGTATTTAATACAGCGAAAGCCATAAAGCACAGTGTTTGACAGAGAGAAGGCCTATACAGCAATTACTGTTATTATTGTCCCAGAAATGGCCCCTCCAGGAATTCCACTCTCTCTCCGCTCCCCCAACAACTCAATCCCATCTACCTGGAAACATCTCCTTAATGAGGCCCCTCCCTTCTCATCTCCCCCTCCATGGACCCCACCTCCCTAACCCGAGCTTTCATCACCTCTCACCCAGTTCCCAGCTGTAACCTCCACAGTCTCTCTATTGCCTCTCCATTCCATCCTCCACCAGGCAGGAAGACAGATCTTCAGTAGTGAAGCTTGGACCATGTCCCTCCCCTGCTCAAAAACCTTCTATAGCTCACCACTGCCTCTTCACCAAGGTCTAACACCCCGACCTGCTGTTTTAGTCCCTGGAAGACTGCCCAAGTCACTCCTTCACTTCTTAGGGCATTAGTATAGCATGAGCACTTGAGCTTTTGATGAAGTAATGAGCAATTGATCCCATGAATGGACATTGTGGTAGATTTTAGATGCGTCTGTGCCTTCCAAGTTGGAATGTCCCAGAGTAACTTTATAAGCCTGTATATTTCCCAAGAGTCTCCTGGGAGGCGAGGTTTATCTGTCACAGTTCATCTGTAGACCATCTTGGTTCCCTTCCTCTCCACTTGACAAACATCCTCCCTGCGTTTAGGAACAATTGATCCTTTAGGGCAGAGTAACCACGAGTCTGGCTGAGCAAAGAGACTATAGAAGGACCCTCAGACACAGGGCCAGTGCATGGTCCACTTAAGAGGCAAGAATCAGGGACAGGACAATAGACTCCAGTGTGGATAGCACACACCTGGGAGAGAACCAAGGAGGGGACACACATGTGCATGTATGCATGGTATGGACATGTTTGCACAAAGAAGGTCTCTGCGGCCACTCCTGCATGTGAATTAACTCTTTCAGAAGTCAACATATCAAGTAGCACACGAGTCATTCATTCAGTCACTTAATAAATGTAAGGGGCTGAGCTCTGGAATCAGAGTGCTGGTGCTGGAGTCATTTCTAGTCCTGACCAGCTGTGTGACTTCGGGCAAATGCCTTAACTTCTCTGGGCCTCAATTCTTATTTGTAAAATGGGGACAATCAGAGAGTCTGATAGTGTTGTGACTACATGTAACATTGCCACTGCCTCTTCACCAAAGCCTCTTTAATCAGGGCCTGGCACAAGAGAAGGGCCAATGTGAGCTATTTTGCTGTTATTATAAATAAGAAGAATAAGCCCTGGGAACACAGAAACTTGGTGCCTAGAGCTGAACATAGCATACAGTACTAGACCAAAGGATGGTAAAGTCCCAGCAGGGACATTCCAATAGAAGGTAGTAAGTGATATTCACTTGTTCATTCATTCATTCAGCAAACACTCATTGAGTGCCTACTGTAAGTTACTATGTTAGGTAATGCGGGAGGGCAAAGAAATTCTGGCCCTGTCTCTGCAGTGAGGCTGAGTTAGAGATGAGTTCCCAAATAGCTGAAGACAGAGGCTGGGGAATGTTCTGAAGCATTGACTGTTATATTCCCAGGGCCTGGAATGGCTTGTCATGCCTGGGTACTGAATGAATGGATAACAGTGCTGTTGAAGATGGAGAAAGTGGCATCTGGATGGGTGGCTTAGCTGCAATGGGTGTTGGAGATGAGGAAGAGAGGCACTCTAAGCTGAGAACATGGCCAAGGCAGTGGCGTAGGGGCCTCCATTTGCACGGCAGGTGTAGAAAGCAGCAGGCAGTCTGTGCTTTGGCAGAGGTGCGAGGAAAGAGAGAAGAGAGGGGAGAGAGGAGAGGGAGGGAGACAGGGACCTGGCAGCCAGGGGCCGAGTGCCTGGACTAAGAGGGACCCAGAGGAACTCCATGGCTGGGGCAACAGGGACCACTCTAGGTCCTGAGTTTTGTTTTTCCCCCTTGTCTGATGTTCAGATCTTGATCTTTGGAACTCTGAAGCCCACTCCTGGGAAGCTGATGGAAACACTTCCGGGGAGCATTGGATCTATTTCTCTCTCCTGGGATTTGTATAAAACCCTCTGTTCAGCCAGAGGCCAGACCACAGAGAAAGTGCTCAGGCCTTAGAGGGCAGCCCCTGGTGGTCAGGGGAGGCAGGGCTAGCCCTGCTAGGAAATGGGAAGTGTGGCATCCAGGGCGATGCAGGAAGAACAAGTGACGCCGGGAGCAGTTGCTTCCACTCAGAGCCGGCCAGTCCCCAGAGATTCCCCGCTGGCCCGCAGCTCAGGCTGTGTGCACATCCCCACACACACGGCAGCATGGCCAAGTCTGGGGTTGGATTCAAGCAGAAAGGTCAAAAGGTTAACAACGCTGACCAAGGCCAGGCCTGTAATCCCAGCACTTTGGGAGGCCAAGGTGGGCGGATCACCTGAGGTCAGGAATTCAAGACCAGCCTGGCCAACGTGGAGAAACCCTGTTTGTACTAAAAATATATATAAAAAAAATTACCCGGGGGTTGTTGTGGCAGTCGCCTGTAATCCCAGCTACTCGGGAGGCTGAGGCAAGAGATTTGCTTAAAACTGGGAGTTGGAGGTTTGCAGTGAGCTGAGATTGCACCATTGCACTCCAGCCTAGGTGACAGAGTGGGACTCCGTCTCAAAAAAAAAAAAAAAAAAAAAGAAAGAAAGAAAAAGAAAAAAACAACAAATGCTGATCAAGAAGAAGGAAATCCTTGTTCTAGCCACAGCTCTGGGATGGTGTCGCTGTGTGCCCTGGGGCAGATCGAGTGCCCTTTCTGGGTTTCTACTTTCTCTTCTCCATAAAGAGACAGAAGTATTCCACCATCTTCAACCCTGGAATGGAAGGCAGAGGGCTAAGTGCCTACCAATGGGTAAAGGTGAGATGAGGAGGAATCTGGGGAGCCTGAGCCCAGGGAGTGAAATGGCCTGTACCTGGGATAAGGCCAGCTGGCACTGACTGGGACAAGCATCAGGGTCTCCTGCACCCCGCTTCCTGGGTGGGTGAGGCTGAATTTGAACCCTGGCCTCATCACTTACTATGTGGCCTTAGATACCTCATGCGAACCTGAACCTCTGCTTTCTCATCTGTAAGATGAGGATATTTCTTATTTGCAGAGTTAAATGAGAAGACGCAAGTAGAAGACTCGTCGCTGTTATCTGGGGCAGAGTACAGCTCAGTAAGTGGAACTATTATTAATATTACAATGATCATTCTACCCACATTGAAGGGCTTTTCTGGAAAAGCCCAAGCCAGACAGCTCATGCACTCCTCTGTGCCATCCTCCGGCCAGCAGGGACCTTGGGAAGCACCTGGCCTTCACCCTTTGTCCTCACGGAGATCCTGCGAGTCCCTCCCAAACCCTGGAAGCCCAGCCCTGAAGGAGAACTTTCCTGACCACACCCCAGCCACACAAGGACACAGAGTTGTCATCAGTTCTCTTGGCAAATGGTAGCCACTCCTTGGAGCGGTGGGGAAAGGAGCCTGGTAGGAGGGGTTCCAACTGAAACGTGTCCCTTCTTCCAAGCAGAATGTATCTACATATCACTCCATAAATAACAACAGGAATAAATCAGTCATGTGGGGAACAAACACCCCTGGGGAAATTCCAGGCCTTAGTGGGCCCTGGGGAGCAGGAATGGCTTCAGGTGCCTTTCTTATTTCTGGAGGAAGAGAGCTGAGAACAATGGCCTTCTTCTCTGTTGGTCCTGGGCACAGGGGTTATTAGGGGTCACGGAGTCCATCTCTCACCCTTAAGGGAAGGCATTCGCTTTGGCCAGGCCAGGTAGGAGAGACCCCATCCTCGGCCAGTCTCCCTATTTACAGGAAAAGCAAGAAGTCGGATGTTCCCGACCCAACTGAAGCTCATAATCTACTATGCGCTTGGCTGATGAGCTGTGGCGTCTGATGTGTCCTTAATCAAACCCTGTGGGCCCTATGCGGGAGGGGTCATTAAGCTGAGACCCAGGGAGGTGACTGATTCCTGTGAAGTGGCAGAAAGGGCATGGCACCTAAGTCTGCCAGGTGCCATGGCCAGTGCTTTCTTCATCATCTTAGACTGAGGGCTTTCAAGGTATGCAGGTGCTTGGGTGCTGTGCCCTGGTTCCCCTTCCTGGACAGGGCACCCATCCCAACTGCAGCAGTACCATGGGCTGCAACCTTCTCCAGGGGAACTGCTGTTGGCTGTGAAGCCACCTTGCCCAGGGATGCCTGGGAGGCCACACCCCCAGGCCTCGCTCAGAGCCAATGACAGGCTGACATGGGCTCTACTGGCCAAGCCCCTTTGCCTCTGTTGGGGGCCATGTCTGAGAGGCCATTCATGCCCCAGAGACCAGGCTGAGGCTAGCCTGCTCTTGAACCTCACCCTTGCTTAGCAACTTCTGCCTTCTGCTTCCCTTGTGGGTTTGCAGAGCTCCCCTGAGACTCCTCCTTCACTAGTTCACCTGGTTAACCATCCCCTCAGGTCCTGCTTTTAGAGACCCCCCACCTAAAACACAGGGAGCTCAAAAAGGAGACAGACAGTTCCTCCCGGCACGGGACTCAACACCCAACAGGAGTCAAACCTGACACAGGAATCAACAAAGATCACTTTGACTGTCACCACTGCCCCCATCGCCCCTCCACTGCCCACCACCATGGCCCCTAACATAAGAGCTTACCACATGCAGGTGCTGTACAATGCACTTTCCCTCCTGATCTCAAAAGCAACAACTCAGCTAAGAGACGTGTTCTCCCATTTTATAGATAAAGAAACAGAGGCTCAGAAAGATCATTTGCCCAAGGTCACTTGCAATGCATACACAGCTGCACATGGACTTGAATTCAGTTCTCCCTGCCCTGCCTCCTGATCACCAAAGGGACCGAGTACAGTTGAAGAGACAGGGCCGGGGGGTAGGGGGAGCCCATGGTGAGAGTCCTCCCCTGGACAAAGCTCACTGCTGTCTTCCTTTGTCACCTTGTGCCACTCATGGGCCATGTGACTCTAGGAGGCAGCTCCGAAGAAAGAGAGGAAATGAGGGGTGTCCCAGTGATTGCTTCTCTGGGTGCTGCTGGCTTCTTCCCACATCACAAGTCTGGGGCCCTCTCTTTCTCTCAAATGATTCCTGTTGACACTGGCTCCCTTGCCCCATCCCCTCCCCGCTCCTAATTCCTGGTATGACGCAGACTTTGCAGCTCAGCCAGGCGAGTGACAGGCAGAGAATGGGAATTTTACCTGTTAATTTGGTTTCTGAGTCCCTGCTGCTTGCCAAGCCTGAACAGCTCTGAAGAGAAGGAATGAAGTGAGGAGGTGAAAGCAAACAGTACATAGGGCATTGGTGGTCCCTAAGGGCACACTCTGGGGGAATACAGCTCAGTAGGGCCTGCAGAGCCAGCCTCCCTGGCTCCAAGAGCAGGAAGGGACCTGGTTCCCAGGGTACCAGCTACCTGCTCACTTTGCTTCATCTTTGGTGGGCAAAGGTCTGAAAGCCTCTAGGAGCCAAATGGATCAGGGCAGGGGCAAGCTCAGCCAGGCACAGGAGAACTCTGCCCCTCATCCTCCTTTACCACAACCTGTCAGCCTTCCCTAACACGGCCTCTTCAAAAGGTGCTTTGAGGCCGGGTGCCATGGCTCACCCCTATGATCCTAGCACTTCGGGAGGCCAAGATGGACAGATCACCTGAGGTCAGGAGTTTGAGTCCAGCCTGGCCAACATGGTGAAAACCAGTCTCTACTAAAAATACAAAACAATTATCCAGGCATAGTGGTGTGCACCTGTAGTCCCAGCTGCTTGGGAGACTGAGGCAGGAGAATCACTTGAACCCAGGAGGCGGAGGTTGCAGTGAGCCGAGATCACACCACTGCACTCCAGCCTGGGCAACAGAGTAACACTCTGTCTCAAGAAAACAAAACAAACAAAAGCAACAAAAGGTACTTTGAGCCCTCAGTATCCTGGGCACTTCATTTAATTCTCAAACTCCTTCCCATCCTCCCCTCATTATGAGATGGCTATTGTTATTAACTCCGTTCCGCAGGTGTAGAAATTGAAGTTCAAAGTGATGTTCTATCCTCAGAAAGTTCAACCTAGAGTGACCATACAACCCAGCAACTCACTCCCAGGTCTACACTCTAGAGGACTGAAGGCAGGGACTTAAACAAAGATTGGTACACAAATGCTCAGAGCACCATTATTCATAGTATCCAGAAGGTAGAGACCACTCAAATGCCGTCAACAGATGAATAAGTGGATGAATGCAGTATATCCATACAACAGAATAGTACTCAGCCATCAAAAGTAATGAAGTTCTGGTGAGTGCGCTACAATGTGGAAGAACCTCCCAAACATTATGCAAAGGGGATCACACACTTTAAGATGTCTAATTTTATGTTATGTAAATTTTTCCTCAATTTTCTTAAAAAAAGAGGTGATGTAACTCATAGGAGGTCAAAGAGCTCATAAGTGAGAGCACCTGATTCACACTTGTGCCTTTCTGAGCCCAGAGCCTGTACCCTTGGCCCCTGCCCTGTTGCCCGCCCAGCGCTTGTCACCTCCAGGCCTTTGCCTCTGCTGCTGCCCCTGCCAGGAAAGCTCTTCTTCCCCATTTCTGTTGTCAAAACCCTTCCGATCCTTCTAGAGCCTTGGTTAAAAGCCATCCCATCCCTGAAGCCTTCCTGGATTTCCTGGACGTCTCTCCGCCCCTCCTACGGCAAGCAGCTCCTCTGCTTCCTGCTGAAGTGAGTGCTTCCCAAAGCTTCCCACCAGCCTGAGGAAATACCACAGGCTCAGGGCCTTTCCAAGAGTGACATACTGTGAACACCCCTGGAGTTCTCCGCTCTGTGCAGGGCATACAGTAGGCACTCAATAGATGATGGTTTTTAATAGGCTGGGTTCACTCCTGAAGCGCGGGGATCTGCCACTCCCAGGCGCACATCCTGTGCTCAGCAGGACTCCTCAAATAGCTGCAAAGTGGCTGCAAAGTAGAAGGTAGAGAAGAACTTCCCTGACAAAGGGGCACCTTCCTGCATGGAGAGAGCCTCTGTTTCCCCTGGGCAGGAAACCTATTCTGGTTCACAGTTTATGTTACAATAAATGCAACCCCACTCCCTCTCAGCTAGGATTGGCCCCAGCACCCGTGCACACACAGACAGACACAGACACAGACACAGTCAGAGACAACCCTTTGGAAGAGCCTAGCACAGAGCAGGCTGTTTCTGTTAAATGTTTGGGGCTCCTTGGGTTTGACAAGCCCCGCAGTGTTTTGATCCCTGAGGTATCCCCACGACCAGGTTTCACAGGTCAGGGGAAATCAGAAGCTCTAGCCTCAGGGGAGACAGGGCTCTGCCAAGAGCTCTCCCCTATCACTGCACAGGCCTGCCCAACACCCTGCAGGAAGGGACAGCCATGTTCACTAAACAGATACTCATTAAACACCAGAGATGTATGTTGAGGCGGTGGGAACCGAGTGTGAGCAGGAAGACCTCTTAGCTACAAGCCAGAATGCTGGAGTCACACAGAGCTGGTCTGGTTCAGACTCTGCCACTCCCTGGCTCCATGAAATGCTGGACAAGTCATTTTACCCCTCTGAGCCTCAAAGTCCTCATCTGTAAGATGGGAATAATGAGACCCACTACTCATAGAGCTGTTGCATAGAAGAAAAGAGATGCCACGTGCAAAGCACTCAGCACAGAGCATGGCACACAGTAAGGAAAGCTTCCATCAGTGTGGCCATTACTGTCATTTTTATTCTCCCCATCTTACAGATGCATTAACAGAGGCCTGGGAAGGCAAGCAGGAGGCTGTGAGAGTTACAAGGTCCCCAAGCTGATGCTTTGCTCTCAACTGGAAGCCCATTTTTCCTTGCTGCCTTGGGAAATGCTGCAGGTCTAGAATTGGCGATGGCTCAGCCTGCCAGGTGGAAACAGCACAGGCGGTGCCTACCCACCCACTTCTGTGTCAACTGTTTGCCCTGGAGAGTGTCAAGGAGACAGCAGAGGGCAGATAGAACACAGGTCTGGGATCTGGGATCAGGCAAGAGGCGCACCCATTTCTTGGCCAGGCAGCCTTGGATAAGTCCCAGCTTCAGGCTTCTGCCCATGCAGTTCTCTTGGTCTGGAATGCCATTCCTCTCTTCCCCCACCTGATGAACCCCTATTCATCCCTCAAGACCCAGTTCACATGTTGCCTCCTATGTGAAGCCTTCCATCTATCCCATGGCAAAGTGGCCACTATTGTGCTGTGCTCCCATTGCGTTTTCTTCATTTCTACAAACTCAGTGAGGGCAGAGAGTGTTTCTGTTGTATTCTCTGAAGGGTCCTCATCAACAAGCCTGGTATATGCACACCATGGCAAAACTCAATGAGGTACTCATGTGCCAGGCACTGTGCTAAGCACTTTACACACAGTATCACCTTTCATCGATGTGACAGCTCTATGAGTTGTAGGTCTCATTAAACCCATCTTACAGATGAGGACACTGAGGCTCAGAGGGGTAAATCATGAATAAGCCTCTATGATTTCACCCCACATTGGATGTTGACTTGTATGTCTTACTCACTGGACTTTGAATGCCCAAATGCAGGACTAAATTCCACTGTGTCCCCTGCTCTGGGTGACTCTTCAGTAAAAGTCTATGGGACATCACCTCTCTAGTAACTGTTGCCTGCCTACCTCACTGGCTGAAACTAATAAAGATGGAATAAGACAGCCATCTGAGAAGTGCTTCATAAACTGAAGGAATTACATACATCTAAAGTATTGGCATTAAGGATAATTCCAAACACCACGTGCCAATCCTTTCGATACACCTTTGGAACCTCCTTTGAATCTGCAGTGGAATGTGAATTAGTTGAAGATGCCAAGAAATTCTCTCCACTCCAGGTAACAGAGACACAGGCTTCCCTGATCTGCTTGGCAGTTGATGGTGGAACACACCAAGGACAGGGAGCACCTCCACTCTGATGGACACCCAAAGCAGAGAGAGGGGGCTTTGGAGCCAGACAAATCTAGCCCAGTCTCATGCCAACCCTGAGATCTTGGGGAAGTTCCTTAAGTCCCTTCTTGTCAGGGGGTGGGGGAGGCATAGAGAGGTGGAGGATGATGATTCCTGCCTCACTGAGTTGTGATGAGCACCAGACAAGGTGAGATAGATGGACCAGCCCTGGCACAAAAGGAGTTCTCAATAAACATTCATTTTCTTTTTTCTGAAATGATTCCTGGGCACCATAAGAGAGTAAGAAAGCAAAACATAGACTGGGAAAATATTTGCAACACTTATCCACAACAAAAGACATATCTGGAATACATAAAGAACTCCTACAAATAAATATGAAAAAAAAAAAAGAAAGAAAACAACAGAGTCTAAAATTGTGCCAAAGACATAGGCACTTCCCAAAAGAAGCAATCCAAATAGCTGATAAGCATATGGAAAGGTGCTCAGCATCTAACTACCAAGGAAATTCAAATTAAAAGGCACAATGAGATATCACTACAGACCCACCAGTTGGCTAAAACTGGACAGATGATGCCAAGTGTGGGTGAGGAGGTAAGGCAACTAGAACTGTTCCACACTGCTAGCAGGACCATCCTATGGCATGCCCACCCGATTTGACAGCATCTATTAAAGCCAAAGACAAGACACAGCATTTCAACTCCCATTTACACACCCAAGATAAATGCCTGCCTAGATCCATTAAAAGACATAGACTAGAGTGTTAGTTGCATCTTTAACCATAAGCACCAAAAAAGCTGAAAATAATTCAATGTACATCCACAGAATAATGGACAAGCCATCATATATTCATACAAAGGAATATTACACAGCAATAAAGAAGAGCTACTGCTATATGCTATATTGGATATATATGGATGAATCACAAAATCATTATGTTGAGCTAAAGAAGGCAGAGCCAGAGGAATGCACACTGTATGATTCCATTTATATGAAGTTCAAGAACATGCACAATTGCTTGAAAGTGATAAAAGCCAGAAAGGTAGAGGGACGTGCTGACTGGGATGGAGCATAGGAGAACCTTCTGGGCGGGAGGGATGGGAAAGTTCTGGACTTTGATCTGGTTGATGGTAACTTGGTGTATAAAAATTCTTGAGCTGTACACTGAAGAGATATACATTTTACTGTTTATATGTGATTCTTACATGGAATTTTAGGAGGATGCATTGAATCATGCCATTGCTAAGGCCTACCAGCTCTATCACTTTATAATTCTCAGAGCCTGGAGAATGATCCTCAGGTTCTAATCCTGGAATTCCAGGACTTCATGCTCGGTTTCTTCTTTCTCTTCCCTTTCCCTGCCCCTGGCTTGCCTAGGTGGCTCTCTCTTGCTCATTATCCCTCCCTGATTTCATGTAACTCAATCAGCCATTCTTGGCCTCATCATCCCATCTGCACAAAGTGGGTCATGCTGCCTGGACTCTGCTCCAAAAAAGAAAGACACAGTCATGCATAGAAAATGCTCTGTGCATCATAGAGCAAAAATGTTAAATGCATTCCCAGAATTGCTAGCAGATGTATCTTTACATGAAGTCAAACACATTCAGGCAGAACTGCAGTTACTACAGAAAGGGTGTGGTTTAAAAATCAAACTTGGTCTTCGTGTGTTTCTTTGACATGAAGGAACGTAATAGTGGCCATGAAGCCAAAGTCATGGGCAAGGGACAGCCACGGTTAGACCTGAGAAGGCCTGGCTGCTGGTGTGGTTCTTTATCCTTGAAGGAGACTGAGGCTGTGCCCAACTTGGGGCTTCTACCAGCCTCTCAAAGGAGGTAGCACAAGAGCTGGAGTCTGAGGATCTGGGTTCAAGGTTTGCTTTTACCCTGATGTGCTGTGTGACACGGCCAACCTGTTTCCCACCTCTGGGCTCAATTTCCCCACTGCACAATGAAAAGGTGGGCTAGAGGCCGGGCGTGGTGGTTCACACCTGTAATTCCACCACTTTGGGAGGCCAAGGTGGGCAAATCACGAGGTCAAGAGATCGAGACCATCCTGGCCAACATGGTGAAACCCCGTCTCTACTAAAAATACAAAAATTAGCTGGGTGGTGGTGATAGGTGCCTATAATCCCAGCTATTTGGGAGGCTGAGGCAGGAGAATTGCTTGAACCAAAGAAGTGGAGGTTGCAGTGAGCTGAGATCGTGCCACTGTACTCCAGCCTGGGTGACAGGGTGAGACTCTATCTCAAAAAAAAGAAAAAGAAAAAGGTGGGTTAGGTCAGATTTAGAAACCCTTCCAATCATAATTGCTTATGAGCTTACAAACTGCTCACCTTTTAAAAGTTTAAATCATAGCATGTTCCTTCCTGTTTAAAGCCTTATTTATGACTTCATATTAGACTTAGAATAAAAGTCTATACTCATCATTTGGACCTGATGGTGGGGTCCCTGCCAATCTCTGCCGGAACCACTGCCCCATCCCTCACAAGGCCCCAGCTGTATTGCTCTTCTCTCTAACATGAACAATCCAAACCTATTCCTGTCCCAGGACCTTTGCACATACTGCCCTCTCACTTCAAACCCTCCTCCTCCTGCTCTGCAGTCGGCTCTGCCTGCTTTAGGGCACCAGCCCAGGGGTCCCCTCCATAAAGGCCTTTCCTGACTAAGCAAAGCAGCCTGTCTTCCTTAATTTTAAAAAATATCTTCCCACTCTCATACTGCTTATTCCAACATGCAGTCATTTTTTTTTTTTTTAAGAGGCAATTTCATGCTCTTGCCCAGGCTGGAGTGCAGCAGCGTGATCTCAGCTCACTACAATCTCTGCCTCTGAGGTTCAAGTGATTTTCTTGCTTCAGCCTCCTGAGTAGCTTTTAGATTACAGGCACTCACCACCACACTCAGCTAATTTTGTATTTTTAGTAGAGATGGGGTTTCACCATGTTGACCAGGCTAGACTTGAACTCCTGACATCAAGTGATCCACCCACCTCAGCTTCCCAAAGTGCTGGGATTACAGGCTGAGCCACCGAGCCTAGCCACATGCAGTCATTTGATGAATTCCTCACTACTTTGTTTTCTGTCCACCTCCTACACTGGAGTATTAAGCTCCATGCAGGCAGCCACTGCGTCTGCCACCACCAAACCCTCCAGCACATACACAGTAGATACTCAATAAATCTTTGTGCATCTTTAATCCTGCCAGACAATACTCCAGGGCCTCTGCTGCCCTGGGGGGCTGATGCAAGAGTTCCCCAAAGGGAAGAAAATGCTCAGGTATTGAGGTCCCTGCAGGCACTGTGATGATATAGGTTCTCTGCACCTTTGTGTAATTTAATTCTCACTATATCCTTGGAGATAAGGGGGAAACTGAGGCTAAGAATAGTGCAGTTATGCCCACTGTTGTATAGCAGTAACCAGGAGCCCTGAGTTTGTAGGATGATGGCCCCGTGCCACCTACTGGCTAAGGAAAACAGGGATGTGATTCAATCTCATTGATGGTGCTTTTCTGTCTGCAAAGTGAAGCTAAGATCTCCCGCCTAAAATGCAAGCTGTATCATGATCAAGCACAATAATGAATGTGGTGTGCTTTGCACACTGTCAAGCAGAACTCTGCCGCCTTTCTGTTGAAACAGAAGCAGAGCCTGAGGTTTGCTTTGCCCATGGGAGTCTGCGCTCTGCCTCTCCAGGAGGCAGTCCGGGACTGGAATCTTGCTCCATCTCAGCTCTGAGCTGGACACCCTCGGGCACTGATGCTATTTCACTGTTTTGAACTTCAGTTTTCTCATTTCTAAAATGAGAATAATTCCCTCACCTCAGGGCTGTTAGGAGTATTAAGCAAGATCACCTGCCAAAAGAGCTTTATTCTTTACAAAATGCTGTGCAAATGGTGCTTCCCCTTTTGATGTCTTACGACATCTAGTTATTATTATATCAACTTTCCCTAATGAAGGAGAGAGGCCAGGGGAAATGAGCAAGGACCCTCAAGGCTGCCTCTCCCACTGCCTTGCTGGTAACAACAGGCCAAGCACCGTGCAATGCCTTCGACAAGAAATCTCCTTAAGTGCTCAGCCATCAGTCATGCATGATCTGCTCCATTTTACAGATTCACATACTAAGCCCTCAAACAGCGTTGCTCAAGGTCCCTGGCCTCGGGAGTTTTCTCCCTGTGGAGGACTTGGCCGGCAGCACATTGGTTTTGCACAGAGCAAAGCCCCGGTTGACCTAGGGTGAGGCTCACTCCTGACGTAGCCATGAGTGCTGGGGAGGTCCTTGGCCATGGGCCCCATCACAGTCCTGTGAGATGCTGAGGACAGCCACCCACCCTGGGTGTGGTATCTAGTAGTGTGTGTGCAGAACAAGCCATGTGCTTGGGAGGGCTGGGCCCTAGGAGTTCCATCATGGGGAGCACCAGGGAATCAACAAGTCACACTCACCTCCACCTCCCTAGGCCTACAGCCACCGGCCCTCCCTGCCCTCTGGTTGCCCCTTGGTCCCTAAATGGCCCCTGAGCTTCTGCCCCACAACACTTCCTTCTCTTCCCTCTAGCATGCTCAGTTCAGTGATGGTGCCTGTCTTAACTCCAGGAAGCAATTAGACAAGATTAGTGGGGCAGAGAAGAGGCAGGTGGTAGTGGTGGTGGAGGATTTGGTAGAGGAACCCCCGGGGCAGACAGGGGGAGGGCAGGAGAGACAGAGGCAGGCTAGATAAGAAGGAAAGAATGGCAGAGTGGGTTGCATTCCAAGAAGCTGCTGCAGGAGGGACAGAGAAAGACACAAGGATAATACACTTTCTTTCCTTGTGGGAGGGAAAGTGATGAATGCAAAGATCCAAGGAAAAGTGAAAAGAGCCTGAGAAAGAAGCTCATTCGGGGAAAACAGGCAGACACAGGCTCATTTATGTGGCCTAATCCCAGCGAGTGTCTGAGAAATGGTTTCTCTTTTTGCAGGAGGCAAGGGAGACAGCCTGAGAAGACAGAGGCCAGACTGGGGAGCCGGGGGACGGAGTCCAAGCCACTGACCCTTCCCATCGCATTGAGGTGGAATGAACAGAAATATATTTGCATGTCCACCAGAACATTCAGAGACATGTACAGTCTGAAAACTATAGGGTAAGCAGTCAGGCTGGAAACTCAGCCGGAGCTGATGCTGTAGGCTTGAGGAGGAATTCCTTCTTTTCTGGGAAACCCCCATTTTTGCTCTTCCTGCCTTCCAGCGGACTGGATGAGGCCCTGCTACATACCTGAAGTTCAACTGACTGTAGATGTGAGCCACATCAACAAAAGTCCTTTCCAGCAATACCTAGATGAGGATTTGATTAAATAGCTGAGTACTCCAGATAGTCAAGTTGACACATAATATTAAATGATTGCACCACCTAAAAAGGTCTCCTTTGGCTGCTGTAATGAATGACCACAAAGTTAGTGGCTAAAAACAACACAAATGTATCACCTTCTTAATTATTCTAGAAGTCCTTTTAAATGGATCTCACAGTGATACAGTCAAGCCCTCTGCAGAGTCACGTTCCTTCTGGAGGTTCTAGGAGAGAACCCTTTTCCTTGCCTTTTCTAGATTCTGGAGGTTGCCATCTTCCTTGATTTGTGGTTCTTTCCATTTTCAGAGCCAGCAGCAGCCAGTCCAGTCCTTCACAGGTAGCATCACTCTCACAGCCCTCTTCTGAAGTCAGACTTCCCTTTGCCTCTTTTAAGGATCCACATGATTCGACTGGCTGCACCTTGACATTCCAGGACAATCTCCCCACCTCAAAAACATTAACTTAATCACATCTACAAAGGCCCTTTAGCCATGTGATATGGTTTGGCTGTGTCCCCGCCCAAATCTCATCTTGAATTATAGCTGCCATAATTCCCATGTGTCATGGGAGGACCCAGTAGGAGGTAACTGAATCATGGGGGTGGTTTCCCATGCTGTTCTAGTTATAGTGAATAAATCTCATGAGATCTGATTTATAAAGGGGAGCTCCTTTATGCAAGCTCTCTTGCCTGCTGCCATGTAAGTCATGCCTTGCTTTCCCTTTGCCTTCCGCCATGATTCTGAGGCCTCACCAGCACGGGAAACGTCAGTCAATTAAACCTCTTTCCTGTATACATTACTCAGTCTTGGGTATGTCTTTATTAGCAGCTTGAGAACAGAGTAATACACCATGTAAGAACATATATTTACAAGTTCCAGGGATTAGGACACAGACATCTTTGTAGCGGGTGTAGGGGCATTATTCTTATACCCCACCACCCAAATATCATCAATATTTGGGCGGATACAAGCATATCTCAGAGATATTGCATGTTCAGCTCTAGCTCATCCCAATAAAGCAAATATCACAATAAAGTGAGTCACACACAAATTTTGTGGGTTCCCTCTGAAAGTAAAAGTTATGTGTACACCATACTGTAGTCTATTAAGTGTGCAATAGCATTGTTTAAAAAAAGGTACATACCTTAACTTAAAAACACTTCATTGCTAAAAAATGCTAACTTCTATCTGAGCCTTCAGCGAGTAGTAATCTTTTTGCTGGTGGAGGGCCTTGCCTTCATGTCAATGGCCTCTGACTGATCAGGGTGGTGGTTGCTGAAGGCCATAATGGCTGTGGCAATTTCTGAAAATAAGACAGTGAAGTTTGCCACACCGAACAACCTGCCTTTCACAAAAGATTTCTCTGTAGCATGTCATGCTGTTTGATGGGATTTTACCCACAGTAAAGCTCCTTTCAGAATTGGAGTCCATCCTTTGAAACCCTGCCACTGCTTTAGCAACTAAGTTCATGTAATATTCTAAATCTTTTGTTATTTTAACAATGTGTAAAGGAACTTTGCCCGAAGTAGTTTCCATCTCTTTGCTTATCCATAAGAAGTAACTCCTCATCCATTAAGGCTTTATCATGAGATTGTAGTAATTCAGTCACAGCTTCAGGCTCCACGTCTAACTCTAGGTCCCTTGCTGTTTCTACCGCATCTGCAGCTACTTCCTCCCTGAAAGTCTTGAACTCCCCAAAGTCACTCAAAAGAGTTGGGAATCAACTTCTTCCAAATTCCTGTTCATGTTGCTATTTTGACTTCCTCTTATGAATCACTAGTGTGTTTAATGGCATCTGGAATGGTGAATCCTTTCCAACAAGTTTTCAATTTACGTTGCCCAGATCCATCAGAGGAATCACTATCTGTGGCAGCTATAGCCTTACAAAATCTATTTCTTATATAAGAAGACTTGAAAGTTGAAATGACTTCTTGATCCACGGGCTGCAGATGTGTCTTAGCAGGCATGAAAACAACATGAATCTCCCTGTACATTTCCATCAGAGCTCTTAGATGACCATGTGCATTGTCAATGAGCAGTCATATTCTGAAAGGGAATCTTTTTTCTGAGCAGTGGATCTCAATAATGGGCTTAAAATATTCAGTAAACCATGCTGTAAACAGATGTGCTGTCATCCAGGCTTTGTTCCATTTACAGAGCACAAGCAGAGTAGATTTAGCCTCATTCTTAAGGGCCTTAGAATTTTCAAAATGGTAAATGAACCCTGGCATCAACTTAATGTTATCAATTGTATTAGCCCCTAAAAGAGAGTCAGACTGTCCTTTGAAGCCTTGAAGCCAGGCATTGACTTCTCTGTAGCTATGGATGTCCTAGATGGTATCTTCTTCCAGTAGAGGCTGTTTCATCTACATTGAAAATCTATTGTTTTGTATAACCACCTTCATCCATGATCTTAGCTAGATCTTCTGGATAATTTGCTCAGCTTCTCCATCAGCACTTGCTGCCTCGCCTTGGGCTTTTATGTTACGGAAACAGCTTCTTTCCTTAAACCTCACGACCCAAACTTGGCTAGCTCCCAATTTTCTTCTGCAGCTTCCTCATCTCTCAACTTTCGCAGAATTGAAGAGAGCTAGGACCTTGCTCTGGATTAAGCTTTGGCTTAAGAGACTGTTGTAACTGGTTGAATCTTCTATCCAGGCCACTCAAACTTTCTCCATATTAGCACCTGTGGGTTCACTGGAGTAGCGCTTTTCATTTCCTTCAAGAACTTGGCATTCACAACTTAGCTAACTAGTGCAAGCAGCCTAGCTTTCAATTCATCTCAGTTTTCAGCATGCCTTCCTTACTAAGCTTAATCATTTCTAGCTTTTGATTTAAAGTGAGAGATGTGCAACTCTTCATTTCACTTGAGCACCTAGGAGCCCTCGTAGGGTTACTCACTGGCCTCTTGTCAATACTGTTATTTATTTGGAAATAGGAAGGCCCAAGGAGAGAAAGAGAGATGGGGGACTGGCCGGTGGGTGGAACAGTCAGAACACACACCACACTTATTAATTAAATCCACCGTCATATAAGGGTGCAGCTTGTGATGCCCCCAGACAATTATAACAGCAACAGCAAACATCGGTGATCACAGATCACCACAACAGACATGGTAATAATGAAAAGTCTGAATATTACCAAAATGCAACACAGAGATATTAAGTGAGCACATGCGGTTGGAAAAATAGTGCTGACAGATTTGCTCTATGCACAGTTGCCACAAAGCTTCCATTTGTAAAAATAAATAAAAACAAACAACACAATAAACGAACTGTACATTTTGGTACCACTACCCCCGCCCCCAACAGTAAAATACAATGTGGTTGTGAGAAGAGACAAGCTGGGGAGGGGCTTGATCCAAGCTGGGTTGCAGATCGCTTTCTCAGCAAAATCAGGTCTGGCCCAGTAATGCCTCACCCAAGACTTCCTTCTTCCCTGGGAGCCGTCCAAACCCCCAGGGAAGGCATGAGAAGGACTCTCCGGAAATATGAAGATCTCAGCTTGGAATTCCAAAGAACTATGGCATTGGAAGATCTAAGCCTGTCTGAGAAGGGACTTGCCAACTCCAGCCCCTACATGGATATGCTGTGCATCTGCAGGTTATTGTCCTAACCTTTCTGTGATTCTCATCTGTGTGAACTGTCCAGGGGCTGACCCAGGACCATGTACTGAACGCTCGCTGTGTGCCAGGCTGGGGGCTGCACATACTGCAGCGGTGCTGTCAGGGACCCCCCCAGCGACCCCCTCTTCTGCATGTTTCTTATTCAGTGGCCCACCTAAGCCATCCTCATGGGAGGATGACCTTTGAGCAGCTGGAGCCCCTGCTCCCATGTGCAGGCAGCCAGAGGTGCCTGGAAGATTCCATCCCTCCCCTACCCTCAGAGTGGCCCTTAGCCAATGTCTGAGGGTGTGGAGCATGAAAGCTCAGTTCTCTCCTCTCATGTTAACAGAAACTTACAGATTTCCCTGTAGGATCAGCAAGAGCAGCCTCCTGCAGGGCCTAACCTCGTCTCCTTGCTTGGCTTCCTCCCTTTCCCTGTCCTGTACCCCCAATCCCTTACTGGTTTCTTCTGGGAAATCATCCTTAATACAGTCTCTGTCCCCAAATACTTGCCTTGGGATCTACTTCTAGGGCATGTGACGACCATACAAATATTATCCCATTTAACAACTATTGGATACAATGAGTTCTAAATTTCTCTTTGAAGAATGTCATCATGTTCAGTTATTTGTCCTTCATTTTAAAATTTAACTTCCTTGTGGTTCCAGTAAACAACCTTCTCCACCAGTTCTAATCAGTAGTCCACATCTGTTCTTCCCAATGCCCCCCCACCCCACCCCCAGCTCCATCCTGACTCATCCTGGTCACCTGCTTCAGTCACCTGCTCCAGTCATCTTCTTTGACCTAGGTCACCCCTGGCTATCTGCTCTGACCCGCCTGTTACCGTCCTTCCTGCCACACTATCCACCCTGCCACTCTAAGCTGGACCCCTGCTCTCTTTAAAATAGCCTATCGGGATTAGTCTAGCTTGTGCGGTCTACCCCTAGCCAATAAGGGAATGACACAGCAGTAGGGGTGACCCCCATCAGGCATAAGTACCCCTTTTCCTCCCTTGTCCAAATGTGCAGTCACCATGGCTCCATCCATGAGCGCACCCTTCTATAGACGTAAACTGCCTTGCTGAGAGGATTTATCTTTGAGTGCTTTTTCTTTTGTGGCTTCGAAATTTTACTTATAACACAATGCTTTGAGATGAATGTTGTGATTATTCTCAGTTCTCAGATGGAAACCTCGAGGTTAGAGAAGTTTAGTAACATGCCCGGGTTACATGCTGAGCAGGATCCGAACCCACGCCAGCCTGGCGCTGAGCCTGCCGGCCTAACCTCCTCTCTCTATGACTTCCCCAACTCCCTAGATAAGTGAGAAAATGAGAGAAGGGGTGCTGTGGAAATGCATTTAGCAAAGGACAATGGTGAAAACTCCTTGTGAGGCCTTGGGTTTCATCAAAGTGGGGAAAAAAAAAATAGATTCATCATTTGCCAAATTCCCAATCCAGGCACACACAGAGCGCTCTGAAACCAACCAGTCAGCCCCTCTCCCTGGGGCCGCTTCTTCCTCCCCAGAAAGAACTTGTGTGGCGCTCTCCTTTTGGAGCCAACAAAAAGCCCCAGCTTAGGCAGGGATTTGTTTTCTAAGCAGAGGAGAGAGGCTCTAGGGGCCGTAAGGAACTGGCAGGTCTTTTTGCCAGAGATGCCTGAGGTGCAGGCTGGAAGAAGTGAATAACTCACTGTTCTGGGTCCCAAGCCCCCCACCTAGCCTCCTTCTTCCCATGGGATCATTTGAAAGAAAGAAAAAAGAATCATAAAAAGCCCCCTCTTTGCTCCTGGCTTTAGCAATCTCATGGGTCCTGCCTGGGTTTGAGCACTGGAAACAAAAGCTGATCATTGGAACTGCCTGCAGCTGGGTAGAGTGGGCAGCAGTAATTAATTGTCTAGGAAGCCGCCATTATAAATTCCTTTTCAAAGGGAAGCCCCACTCAAGTGTTATTTACCTGTCCAGTAGGCTCTCTTTGGGCAGACAGGTTGTGGACAAAGCTGATTCCTCTATTGGTTGGAGGTGAGGATCTCATTGCAGGTGATTAGATGGGGAGGGTGTCTTTATCCCCAGCAAGTCCCCAGATCCCAGAGACCCACCAGGTGACTTTTAAGAAAGAAGAATCAAGGCCCAGATGAGGCATGTATCAGACTGGTGTCTACATACAGGCTACAACTGCCAGCATCTTCTCTGCTCAGTGGGGTGACCTGTCTGCTCCTGTGTCGTCCCTCTCCCCTGCCCAGCCATCATTCTGGACTTACAGTGATCCACTGTGAAATTTAGCCACCACAGATGAGCTCTTTGAGGGAAGATTATGCCATTCATCCTTTTAAGACTTTTCTAGCATAGAAGATAAAAATCATTCAAATAACTATTCTAAGGGGTGAAAAGTGGTTATTAATGAAGTCATTTGGTGATAACTGGAAGGAGGAATTAAGGCTGGAAATTCAGGGAGGGCTTCCTGGAAGAGGTAGAAGGTAAAGCTCTTAAAATCAAGGCAGCTAGGATCGAATGAGAAATAATTACCTAAAAGTCACCATTTGCTCAGACCTAAGGTCTTTGTGTCTGATCATTAAACCAACACAGGAAGGTGATCTTATTATTCCTCTTTACAGATGAAGGAATGGGGCTCAGAGGGGTTAAGCTACTTGCCCAAGGATACTAAGCCAATAGGAAGGAAAGCTCATGTTTGAACCCACGTTCACATGTCTGTCCAGGACCCTGCCCTGTCCCCTGTGTCCAGGACGCCAGGCACTGAGATGACTGGTAAGGGGCAGCCCATAGGCTTTGGAGCCCAAAGTGAGGAGACAGCGTTTCTACTAGAGCAGTGGAGGGAGGACTCCTGGAGGAGGTGTCTTCAAACATGGAAGCTTTAGGCAGGCAGAGAAGGGAAGAAGGGCATTCCCGGTAGAGGAGAGCATGTGCGCAAAGGCACAGAGAGGAAATGTAGCCTAATTTGATAGACATCCAGGGGTCATTGTGAGGAAGGAGACCCTTAACCATCTAAGGCCACCTCCCCCTTGACTTCCACATTGCACTTCAATAGCAGAAGTAAAGACTGGCAGACCGGGCACCACCTTTAATCGCCCTCCTATAGATGGCAGGCATGGTATAGAGGAATCTTTCTGGAAGGCATTGTTTTTACTTACACACGATCAAACCCCAACCTAAGTCACATACCCTATGCCTATTCCATGGACCAAGACCCTTTTACATGTAATTTCTAGAGTTGTAAGCCTTTATAAGGGCAGGGATTTTCTTTGTTCATGGGCTAGGCTATTGGAGGCATTCAGACCTGCCATAGGTCCTGGCCAAAAAAGTCACCCCTTCCTTCCCAGTTCCAAGTTTGAGAGGTTTGTTTCACATCCTTCTCTGCTTCAATTTTTGGAAAATAAGGTCCCAAAGATATCTTAGATATTCAGGGCAATGCATTCGAGAAGGAGATCAGCAGTGAAGAGCCACCAATGTTTCCTTGGATAAGTGAACATCTGCGAAGCCAGTGGGTGGCGAGGCTGTCCCCTGAACAAGGAGAAGGCTGCAGACTAGAGCAAAGCCAGGCAGGAGCAGGTGCAGCAGGGACTGAAGAAGGAAGGACAAGGAAGAAGGTCACCTCCAGGACAATGAGGGTGCTGCAGAGAAACAGATCTTTCTGGGGCAGTGGCAGTTTGCGAGGAATATGATTGGCTTGTTCTGGGCTTCTTTTCCAGCTGTCAGTGTGGGAAGCAGCAGCCCAGAGCTGGACAGGCTCTTTGGGATGTGAGGAAGGTAGAATTTGGGTGTCTTGGGTACAGAATTGAAAACAGAACCTGGGCTGGGAGGGAAGAGTGAAGCAGAGGAGAATGAAGGAAAAAGGAAGAGGGGGAGCTGAGGATGAAAATGAGGTTTACCCTCCATCAAGTGAAGCACAAACAAACATCATTCATTCATTCATAGCATGGACTGTGCTAGGCGTGGAGCTGGATGCCAGATTCATAGGCCCTGGTAAGATGCAGAATGTGTGCCCATGGAAAGGAGGAGGCTTGGAGGCGGGCTGCCTGGCTTCACATCCCACACACTGCCCACCTAGCACTGGCAGCCACTGGGGTCGAGTGATGTCGCCTCTGTGCTCCACTCCCTCTTCTAATGAAGTGAGGGTAACGACGCCTGTGTCATAGGTAGGGCACTGAAGGTGACTATCGCAGAAGTCAAGTGCTTGGACAGGTGGCTGCCATCTTCCAGTTTGGGGAGTGATGGTCTCCTTCACTCTCCTCCCCCTCACCCTCTGATCAGTGTCCTTTTTACTGTTCCTTGAACGCTGAGCTGTTGCATGTAGGGGCCATGGCACTGGTTCTCCCTCTGCTTAGAACCTCTTATCCTGGATCTTAGCTCAGCTCCTTCCATTTCATTCAGGTCTCTGCTCAAATATCCCCTCCTCCAAGAAGGCTTCCTGGACCAGCAGTCCCAGACAGCTCTCCACCCCACCAGCCATGCCCTGCCATCTCGGCCTAACCACTGCATGACCTCAGGTTTATATTCATATGTTAACTCCTTTCTCCCACTAGAAGCCAAGCTCCAAGAAGGCAGAGACCTCATTCCCTATTTCCTCAGCATGTAGAATGCCAGTACATACTGGACACTCAACCTAGATTTGTGAATAAATGAATGAGTGAGTGAGCAAATGATTGATCCAAATGCTTTGATAACCCAGGCTTCTGCAGCAGGACCTAGAGTGGTCTTGGGACCATGGAAACAAGCACAGTGACACCCAGGTTTGGATCCTTCGACATGCTTTTGCCAAAGCTGAGTTCTGGGTTCTCCTGGGGCTTGTGAGGGCCTGGGTGAGGGACCTTGAAAGCCAGGGACAAAGAAGTGTAATCACACTTGTCAGCTCTAGTGCATGGCAACATCCTGCTATCTTTTTTGGGGCCACGCCTTTTGTCTGAGTCTGGAGCTCTGAGCATACATAACATCTTCATTGGTTCCTGTGATAGGAGAGAGCCTTTCAAAAGTTCTGAAAGGGTGGAACCGATGGTAGTCCTCAGAGGATTTATCCTGCTTTTCTGCTCCCTGGACTCTAAACCAGAGTTGAAAAAGGTGGATCATGTCTCCATTGGCCTAATGCAGCATTGGCACAGTGGCTTTTTTTTTTTTTTTTTTTTTTTGAGATGAAGTCTTGCTCTGTGGCCCAGGCTGGAATGCAGTGGCACAATCTTAGCTCACTGCAACTTCCACCTCCTGAGTTCAAGCAATTCTCCTGCCTCAACCTCCCGAGTAGCTAGTATTACAGGCACCCACCACCAAGCCCAGCTAATTTTTATATTTTTAGTAGAGACAGGTTTCACCATGTTGGCCAGGCTGGTCTCGAACTCCTGACCTTGTGATCCCCCGACTCGGCCTCCCAACATGCTGGGATTACAGGTGTGAGCCACCACAGCCAGCCAGCACAGTGGGATTTTTTTTAAGTGTGAATTAGCTTGGTAATTTTCAACAACTGGAAAACATCTCAAAAAGCTGAGTTTCCAGCTTCTTTTTACAAATTTTAGAAGACCTGAAAATACTAGAGCTAGCTGCAAAGTAAGTCTCTGTTTAGATGGAGCATGTGCTGAAGTTTACTGCAGTCTCCACCACTCCCTGGTATCTTCCAGACCCTGAAGCCATCATTTAAATGCCTGTTACCACTGAGCCTCAGCTGCTGGTTTGCTTGTCTTTCATTTAATTTGCTTAATTATTTGTGTTAGGTGCCTGATCCTGTGGAAATGTGAATGATCCCTGGGCTAAGCTCCCTTTGCTTTAGTTTCCTCACCTGTTAAGTGCAGATGATCTTCCCTCATAGGATCAAAGAAACTAACAAACAGGAGTGTGGCCAGACTGTGGCTGGTGCCTAACCAATGCTCAATAAATATTTCCCCTTCCCTTTCCTGCCCAGCTTAACTGGCCCAGCCATTCATTCTGCAGTCAGCAAAGAAATATCAAGCCACACCTTTATGCCAAGTACCATGCAAGATGCTGGGGTGTGATGGGGAGCAAACTGGAAAGGCTTCTCCTCGCTATGGCACTTGCAAGCTATAATCCAGCAAATAAATCTGCAAGTCCAGTTTGAAATATGTGCCAGGAAGGCAATAGATAGAGTGGGATGAGAGAGAAGAAGAATGTTTCTCCAAGGAGGTGTATCTGCATGGAACGCTGAATAGTAAGAGGGGCCAGCCAGGTGGAGAGAGCTGGACAAGTGCTCCAGGTGGAGGGAACAGCCTGTGTATGCCCCTGAGTCAAGAAAGAAATCACATGGTTCTCAGAGCTGAAATGAGGCTGATGTGCATGGTGTGGAGTGGGCTAGGGGAAAGGAGTCATGTGAGAGCAGGAGTGGATCATGCAGGCCCTTTAGACTACTGAAGGAGTGGGGATTTTATTCTCAGTGCAGTGGAAACCACAGAATGCTGGGAGAGACACAATTGGTTCATATTGCATGTTTCAAAATGTCTGGGCTACGAAATAATCTTTTTCACACAGTAAAATACCATTATCTACCTATTGAAATCACTACAATCCAAAAACTTGTTAGTACCAAATGCGGGCATGGATGTGACCCTTATTCATTGCTACTGGGACTGCAAAGTGGTGTAGCCATTTTGGAAGAGTTCGGCAGCTTCTTACAAAACTAAACATACTCTTATTGTATAATCTGAAAGTTGCACTCCTTAATACTTAACTAAATGAGGTGAAAACTTGTGTCCACACAAAAAACTGCATACAAATGTTAACAGCCATTTTTTTCATGATCGCCAAAAATTGGAAGCAACTAAAATGTCCTTCAACAGATAAATGGGTAAACAAATGCATTTTTCCAATAGAATATTATTCAGGGATTAAAAAGAAATGGGCTATCATACACAAAAAGACATAGGGGAACCTTCAATGCATATTGCTTAGAAAAGGCTACATATTGTTTAATTCCAATTATATGACACTCTGGAAAGGCAAAACTATGATGGCAGTAAAAAGACTAGTGCTTGTGGCAAGTTCAGGAGAAGGAAGGGAGGGATGATTAGATGGAGCACAGAAGATCTGGAGGGTAGTGAAACAACTCTGCATGACACAGTACTGGTAGGCACATGTCATTATACATGTATCAAAGTCCAAGGAATGTACAATGCAAAGAGGAAACCCTAATGGAAACTGTAAACTTTAGTTAATAGCAATGTATCAATATCGGTTCAACTGTTACAAATGTATCACAATGATACTAGATGTAAATACCAGGGAAATTGAACTTGGTACTTTTCGAATCAAATTTTTTGTAAACCTCAAATTTCTCTAAAATAATAAGTCCAATTTGCCTGTCTGTCTTTTGACTGGGGCATTCACTTCTCAGCAATTGCATAGCATCTCACAGATTTAAATAAAATATTGGTTGGCTGCTTGTTTGTTATTTTCATCCCTTATTCCTTCCTGTCTCCATTGTTAAGCACAATTATTGGCATAAAAGACGTTTTTAATACCCATTTTTAGACTGCATTTTAGCCTGGGCAATAGAACAAGAATCTCATTCTCTCTCCCCCTCTCTCTTCCCCTTTCTTTCCCTCTCTCATTCTTTTTTTCTTTCTTTTGCTCTCTTTCTTCTTTTCTCTCTTTTTCTTTCTTTCAAAAAAAAATTGCCATTTTACAGCTAAACATATTGAGGCTCAAAGAAGTTAAGCTACTTTTCATTTATTATACCTTCAGTATGCATAGTAGCACAGTATACACAGTATGCACTCAATAAATGTTTACTGAAAAAAAAAAAAAAGGAATCTCCATGCTGTTTTCTATAGTGGTGAAACTAATTTACATTTCCACCAGCAGTGTACACACGCTCCTTTTTCACCACATCCACGCCGACATCTATTGCTTTTTGGCTTTTTAATAATGGCCATTCCGGCTGAGGTAAGGTGATATCTCACTGTGGTTTTAATTTTCATTTCCCTGGTTCTCTCTGTTTTTGTTTATCAGAGAAAGTCTTTGTTTCACCTTCATTATTGAAGGATAATTTTGGTGGATGTAGAATTCTAGGTTGGGGTGTGTGTGTATGTGTGTGTGTGTGTGTGTGTGTGTGTGTGTGTGTTTCCCTGACACTTTAAATGTTTCACTCCTCTCTCTTCTTGTATATGTGGTTTCTGATGAAAATTTCCACTGGAAATCTTACCCTTGCTCCTGCACAAGTCAGGTGGATTTTCCCCCGGCTTCTTCCAAGGCTCCGTCAGCTTGGTTTTCCACAGTGTGACTGCGCCATATCGAGCCCTGTCTTTTCGTCTATTTCCTGCTTGGTGTTCTCTGAGCTTCCAGGATCTTTGGTTTGGTTCTGACATTAATTTCAGAAATCTCTCAGCCCTTATTATTTGAAACATTTATTCTGCTCTAATCTCCTTCTTTTCCTTCTACTATTCCAACTCGAGGCATATGACACGTTCTGACAGTGTCCCATAGTTGCTGATGCTGTTCCGATTGGACTTGTCTTGCTGTTTCTTTTCCCGCTATGTTTTTCTCACGTCGGCTTGGGAAGTTTCTAGCGACCTACTTTGAAGTTCACTGAGTCACCTAGGCCATGCCGAATCTACTGATGAGTCCAGTAAAGGCTTTCATCATTTTTGTTTCAGTGGTTTTCATTTCTAGTGCTTTCTTTGATTCTTTTTTAGCATTTTCATTTCTCCACCTACCCATCTGTTCTTTTTTTCCCCCAAGTTTATTGAGGTATAACTGGCAAATAAAAATCATATATATTTAAGGTATACAATGTGACTTTTGCTATACCTACACACTGTAAAATGATTACCACTACCAAGCTAATTAACATAGCCAGCACCACACAGTTACCTTTTTGTATTTGTGCATGATGAGAACCTGTCTGATCTGCTCTCTTAGCAAGTTTTAAGAATCCAATCTGGTATTATTAAACACAGGCATCATGCTGCCCATTCAATCTCTAGAACGTATTCATTCTATACGTGTGTTATTCATCTGTTCTCACATGTTGTCCAGTTTTTCCATTACAGCTTTTAACACATTCATCGTAGTTATTCTAAATCCTTGGATGATAATTCCAGCATTTGTATCATCTTTAAGTCTGGCTCTGATGGATACTTTGTCAGTGAATTTTTTTCTTTCCTATTTACAGGCTTTGCAATTTTTGGTTGAGACCAGACATGTTGTGCCAGGTGACAGGATGGAGGTGAGCAGGCCCGCAGAGTAAGGACGCCCGGCCCTGTGGACAGGACTGAGGTGGACGGGCCCGCAGC
>CAUYQU010062511.1:0-30811 GCA_963574635.1 Cheracebus regulus | reverse complement strand
TGTAAAGATTTTAAGGCTTTTAGAATAAATTCCATTGTACCTGCTTTTTTGTTATTGGCACTTTATTTATTTATTTATTTATTTATTTATTTTATCTTAGATTCTGGGGTGCATGTGCAGATCATGCAGGATTGTTGCATGGGTACATACATGGCAAGATGGTTTGCTGCCTTCATCCCCCCATCACCTATATCTGGTATTTCTCCCCTCATTATCCCTCCCCCCTCTCCCTACCCCTTACTGTCCCTCCCCTACCCCCCTCCAACTGAGAAATTTGTTTACAGCTTATATGTGAGATATGGTGTTTATCTATTTAATATTTTGTTAGCTTCTGTAATAATTTTTATTAAAATACCATCAATTAAGAAAGATACATTACTTCTTAAAAATACACTCTAGTCAATGGTCAGAAAACATAGAATTCCTTCACTACCTGACTGAAAGTTGAAATGACTTTTTGTGACAATAATAACTATACTGTCTTCTAAAACATTGACAAAAAAACATCAACTCTATAGGCTGCTGTACTTATATTTTTACTTATTTGCTATTTCTTTTTAAAAAATTTTTATAGGTACATAGTAGGTGTGTATATTTATGTGATACATAAGATGTTCTAATTCAAGCATGCAACATAAAATAATTATACCAGAGAAAATTATATCCATTCCCTCAAGTATTTATCCTTTGTGTTACAAACAATCCAATACGTACTTTGTTATTTTAAAATGTATAATTATTATTGACTATAGTAACCCTGATATGCCATTTAATTCTTATTCATTCTATTTTTTTTACCAGTTAACATTTTGAAGTTTTAAATTGCAAGTAAAACTACACACTAATCCAATTTGAAAATACTCTTGAAAACAATTTTAAGTTGGTATTCTACTTAATAAAAAGATATTAAGCATGTGCTTGATTATTATAAACTGTTTTATTGCCCAGTTAATGTAAACACACATCACACACACATGCACAAACACATACGCATAGACACTGAATAATTTTTTTCACTATTTTATCCTAAAACAGATTATCTTTTCTGTTTTTTTTTTTTTTTAGTTTTGTTTTTCTGTTTTTTGGTTTGTTTTTGAGATGGAGTCTTTCTCTGTCACTCAGGCTGGAATGCAATGGTGTGATCTTAGCTCACTGCAACCTCCACCTCCTGGGTTCAAGTGATTCTTGTGCCTAAGCCTCCCTAGTAGCTAGGATTCAGGTGTACACCACCGTGCCCTGCTAATTTTTGTATTTTTAGCAGAGACAGGGTTTTGCCATGTTGGCCAGGCTGTTCTTGAACTCATAACCTCAAGTGATCCACCCGCCTCAGCCTCCCAGAGTGTTGGAATTACCGGCATGAGCCACCATGGCCACCTAAACCACGTTTTCAACTCACTTCAACATAAAAGTAAAATTTAGAAGAATTTTGAAATAAATAATAGAATTGTTTTATCAGTTAGTTATAGGGAAATGTTAAACCAAGTCAATAGCCAATTAACTGCAATGTTCAATTTCCCCTCACTCAGAACATGGCTGGAATACAATCATTGTCTTCCTCCATTCTTTTTGTCTGACTTGCCAAAAAGAAAAGATAGTAGAGAGTTTTGTTTTAATGGAATCTAGAGCACAACCAATATAAAATAATCACATATTTTATTCTAATAATTCTTTTCTAAAGTTTAGTTCTTGTTTATAATATCAACATGCTGTTATAATACTTAAAATTCTAGAAATGCATGCTTGCCGCATGATCTATATAGTGTCGTTATTTTCTATTTCTTTACTATGTTCAAACAAATAAACATATAAAAATGCAGATTTACATACATAGCAATTATAAAACTGAAACAAAAATGTATTAAAATGTACAAGTCAATATTTACCATTTTTTCTCTGTATTATAATCTATGTTAAATACTCAATGCACATTAAATACTATTCAAAAGTACATAAAAATATAAAACTTGCTTATAAATTATTCTAAAAGTGAAAAGGTATAAAGGATATAAAAGATAACCATGAAAAATCATTTTACTACATAGTGCTTTATTTAAAAAATCAAAAAGTTTAATTAGAAAGCAAACAATTACTCCAACTAATTATAACATCTTTACTTTTGCTCAGAGCATAGTGATTTGACAGCCAGAAAATCAAAAGTCAATAGAAAAGTGTAGGATAGAAAGGTAATCAGAAGTCCATTTATAACTTATAAACTCAGTTTATATAATTGTGGAAATGTTCCAGACTGTTCCTGAATTTTTGTTTCCTACAAGGAAAACCACTTACTGCACAAAACTTGTCAATTCTACTCTAATCAGGGATGTGGTGATGAGGTCAAGGGTATTTTTAAGAGCAAAGAGTGGATCTATTATTTATTTAGATACTTCACAGAGGACCTATTAAGAGCTAGATTCCATAATTTTTTTAAAAACACAAAAATTTATGTAAGAATCAGAGTAATTTTTTCCACTTGAGGACCACGTATATGTATATGACTTTTTGTGACAATAATAACTACACTGTCTTCTGAAGCTGTGACATACATATGTGAAATATATATATGCATATATGTATATAGACATACATATATATATATATATATATATATATATATATATATATATGTTTTAAATATGTGCCATGAAGAAAGTATGCAGTGAGTGTGTTTTTATCTAAATGGGTTTTAACTCCTTTATTCTCAACATTTATGTACTAAACTAAGTTGACTTTGGGAAGGAGAGTGAGGTTTGCCAAACTGCTAATAATGAATCAGAAGGCTAGCTTTGCTGACATTTTACAAAATGCTTTCACATACGCAATCTCATTTGTTATAGCACCCCTGTGGGGCATATATTATAATCACAACCATTTTACAGGAAGCTGAGACTTAAAGAAGTTGACTGACTTACTCAAGGCCAATTAACTAGAGAGTAGCGAAATAGAAGCATGGAATCACACCTTGGTGCAACTTCACAATGCCAATCAAAGGCATTTTATTTGATGTTATAAATTGGATACAATCTTGACAAACTTTATAGGATATTGTCCCCCACCCAGCCCTGGACTCAAAAAAAATTCCTGGGTACCATTTTCTAAGCATCACAGTCTTTGCTTGACTTGATACCCCTACTTTTCACCAGGCTCTGTATCCCTATTCTTTCCATGTGACTTCGTCTTATCATCCCACTCTGGGCAGGGCTAGTTTCCTACTTCTAAGCTCAGTGCTAATGACTTGTTTTGGTTAATCCAGTGTCAGCAGAGGTGACGTTAGGAGTCTTGAAAAGTGCTTGTGTGATTTGGCTGGCTTGCTCTTATATTTATTCTTTTGTCAAGAGAAAGCTTGCTTTGGAAAGAAGATGAGAAACAAATGGGGCAGAACTGTCCCAGCTAAGGTGCCCAGCCAAGCCCCAGCTAGGGCAGAGCCTGCAGCTCACAGCAAAGAGGTGAGCACACACATCTGACACCAGCAGAAACACATTATCTATAGTTCAAAAGCATCATGTTTAAAGCAGTGGAGCTCAGAGCAAATAAATAGAACTTCAGAAATATTTTAGGAATAAAATTTTATTGTTGTTTTCCATGAAGAGCTTATGGTTGTATGTTGTGTATAAAGTTAACTGGTAAACAATCTAGAAACATGGCAATATGATTCCACTAATTCCTTCTTTACCTAGTTTTATATTTTATTTACCAAGTTTTCCTTTCCAATTTTTAAGTGATCAGAAGCTTCTCACGATGATATAATATTCTGATTAAAAGATTGCTCAAACATGGAAAAATTAAACATGCATTTCATAATCCCCAAAAACTTTACTGAACTGAATCAATGGGTATAGAGATATTTACTGATCATTCAGATATCGAGGGTGTGCAAATGAGAAGAAGAATAAATTGCAATCCAGAGAGATTTTAAAAAAATGCTCAATGACAGGGTGACCTCATCAGTCCAATTTCTGATAAAGGAAGTCAGTTCCCTGGCAAAGAGATATTTGTGTGTGAAAGATAACAGTATATACAGTGCTAACACAATCTAAAGTGACAGCTTATGGTCTTTAAAATTTTTAATTTTTCAAGCTTCTGCATATTCTTGACATTTCAAATCCTAGTGCCTTTTATTATTAGGAAATGTATCCAAAGAGAAATGAGCAAAATTTAGCAAAGAGTCAATTTAATGATCTCTCAGAGGGCAATTGAGTATTTGGTGTTGCTACAACAGCAGCTGGAAGTCAGCTCATACCATCTGCTGCAATTAATTTACAATTAAGATCCCTTAGCTGATCTTAATTCATGAGTTTCTAGATTCTTAAACACTAATATAAAAGGAAAAAAGGCTGCAGATTGAAGTAGTTATATGGGCAAGGTTGAGAGGAAATGTAACTCGAGTTTTGCTCTGTAAAAGGAAGAGTCACCAGATCTAAGTATGCATTTCTGCTAGGAATCCTTGGGCTTTTCATGGCACATGCCTGTCTCTTTTTACATAAGTGTAGATATTTTCTCCCCGATCTTGTACAGTGTAACATCACTTCCTGCTACATCACATTATTCCTGGGTATTTGACTGACATTGACAAAGCCATTCTTTATTGGTCTAAAAAATAAATAAAAATGATAGTAAAATTGCAGCAAGAGAAAACAAATAATTACAAAAACACTTGTCTAGTGCCAGATTTCAAAGGGAATGCTTCCAGTTTTTACTCATTCAGTATGATATTGGCTATGGGTTTGTCATAAATAGCTTTTATTATTTTGAGATATGTTCCGTCAATACCTAGTTTATTGAGAGTTTTTAGCATAAAGGGCTGTTGAATTTTGTCAAAGACCTTCTCTGCATCTATTGAGATAATCATGTGGTTTTTGTCTTTGGTTCTGTTTATGGGGTGAATTATGTTTACAGACTTGCATATGTTGAATCAGCCTTGCATCCCAGGATGAAGCCTACTTGATTGTGATGGATAAGCTTTTTGATGTGCTGTTGCAATCGGTTTGCCAGTATTTTATTGAAGATTTTTGCATCTATGATCATCATTGATATTGGCCTGAAGTTTTCTTTTCTGTTGAGTCTCTGCCAGGTTTTGGTATCAGGATGATGTTGGTCTCATAAAATGATTTGGGAAGGATTCCCTCTTGTTGGATTGTTTGGAATAGTTTCAGTAGGAATGGTACCAGCTCCACTTTGTATGTCTGGTAGAATTCAGCTGTGAACCCATCTGGACCTGGACTTTTTTTGGTTGATAGGCTATTAATTGCTGCCTCAACTTTAGCCCTTGTTATTGGTCTATTCAGGGTTTCAACTTCTGCCTGATTTAGGCTTCGGAAGATGCAAGTGTCCAGGAATTTATTCATTTCTTCCAGGTTAACTGGTTTATGTGCATAGAGTTGTTTGTAGTAATCTCTGATGGTGGTTTATATTTCTGTGGACTCTGGTGATATCCTGTTTATCATTTTTTATTGCATCTATTTGATTATTCTCTCTCTCTTTTTTTTTATTAATCTGGTTAGCAGTCTATTTTGTTGATCTTTTCAAAATCTAGCTCCTGGATTTATTGATTTTTTGAAGGGTTTTTTGTGTCTCTATCACCTTCAGTTCTGCTCTGATCTTAGTTATCTCTTGTCTTCTGCTAGGTTTTGAGTTTTTTTTTTTTATCTTGCTCCTCTAGCTCTTTCAATTATGATGATAGGGTGTCGATTTTAGATCTTTCCTTGCTTCTCAGGTGGGCATTTATTGCTATATTTTTTCCTCTAGACATTGCTTTAAATGTGTCCCAGAGATTTGGGTATGTTGTGTCTTCGTTCTCGTTGGTTTTGAAGAACATCTTTATTTCTGCCTTCATTTCATTGTTTATTCAGTCAACATTCAAGAGCCAGTTGTTCAGTTTCCATGAAGCTGTGTAGTTCTGAGTTACTTTCTGAATTCTGAGTCCTAACGTGATTGCACTGTGGTCTGAGAGACTGTTTCTTATGATTTATGTTCTTTTGCATTTGCTGAGGAGTGATTTCCTTCCAATTATGTGGTCAATTTTAGAGTAGGTGTGATGTGGTGCTGAGAAGAATGTATATTCTGTGAATTTGGGGTGGAGAGTTCTGTAAATGTCTATTAGGTTTGCTTGTTCCAGGTCTGAGTTCAAGTCATGGATATCCTTGTTAATTTTCTGTTTTGTTGATCTGTCTAATATTGACAGTAATGTTAAAGTCTCCCATTATTATTGTGTGGGAGTCTAAGTCTCTTTGTAAGTCATTAAGAACTTGCTTTATGTATCTGGGTGCTGCTGTATTGGGTGCGTATATATTTAGGATCATTAGCTCTTCTTGTTGCATTGATCCTTTTACCATTATGTAATGTCCTTCTTTGTCTCTTTTGATCTTTGTTGGTTTAAAGTCTGTTTTATCAGAGACTAGGATTAAAAATCCTGCTTTTTTTTTTTTTTTTTTTTTGCTCTCCATTTGCTTGGTAAATCTTCCTCCATCCCTTTATTTTTCGCCTATGTGTGTCTTTGCACATGAAGTAGGTTTCCTGAATACAGCACACCGATGGGTTTTGGCTTTTTATCCAATTTGCCAGTCTGTGTCTTTTGACTGGGGCATTTAGCCCATTTAGATTTAGGATTAATATTGTTATGTGTGAATTTGATCCTGCCATTTTGATGCTAGCTGATTGTTTTGCCTGTTAGTTGCTGCAGTTTCTTCATTGTATCGATGCTCTTTACCATTTGTTATGTTTTTGGATTGGCTGGTACTGGTTGTGCCTTTCTGTGTTTAGTGCTTCTTTCAGGAGTTCTTGTAAAGCAGGCCTGGTGGTGATGAAATCTCTGAGTAATTGCTTGTTTGTAAAGGATTTTATTTCTCCTTCACTTATGAAACTTAGTTTGGCTGAATATGAAATCCTATCATAGGTTGAAAGTTTTTTCTTTAACAATGTTGAATTCTAGCTATAATCTTATCAATTTCACTGATTTTCCAAATAGTCTTTTTTGACTAATGATTTTTTGTATTGTTTGCCATTTTCTATTTCTTTATTTATATCATATTTATATTATTTTTGTTCTTCTGTTTGCTTTATTTTGCTCTTTTATTTTCCTACATTTTAACCACAGATCACTGTTAGGTTACTATCTTTATGTTCTAATATAGGCATTTAGTGTCTAAATTTTCTTCTAAGCACTGCCCTAGCTACTCTTATGATTATTGATCTGCTGTATTTTCATTATCATTTAGTTTAAAATATTTTCTGTTTTCATATTTCTTCTTTGACTCAATTATTGCTTAGATTATGGATTAGCATTTCTATTTCCTTAATCATCCTGGAGCCAGATATACATAGTGCATATTGGAAATAGCTTGGACCTCATAGAAGACCCATGGTAGGTAGAGAAATAAGGCCCTGGGAAAGCCTTTGAATTCTAGTCTATGTTTACTACAGTATGAAAAATTGCCAGTCTGAGTTAAGTTGCCTTAATTATAGCTTCAACAAGAATATTTCTAATGCACACTGTGTAAGATTCTCTTGTAATTTTATTTCCAATTTTCAAATTCTATCTTTATTCATCCAACAGTGCAAGAAGACACTCTCCAAGAGAAAGTCAAGACCATAAAATACCACATGAAATATCACAAATAGCATGTGTGTTAGCAGCAGCTTCAATCTTAGCATTTTCTAAAGCAGAATTTTCTGTACTTGGCCCAAAGTATCAGTAATACATTCAGTTAATTACAAAGTAAGATGCATTAGACAACTAATATGAAAGAGAAGGAAAATCACAGTCCGTATTTATATATGAATATTTACATAAGTAAATACATATATATATATTACCTATTTTAATGACATAATGTGTATCAATATTGACTGTTCTACTATACTACTTATTTCTGATCTAGTCACAGATACATTGTGGAGCCAAAGGACCATTTCATCTTTTTCTTCATGTTAGAGTCTTTCTAAAGGATAAATGTTGTGGACTGAATGTATTCTCCCAAAATTCAGATGCTGGAACTTAATCCTTAGTGTGATGGTATATGGATATAAGACTTGGGGAGGTAATTAGGTCATAAGGTAGCACCCTCATTAATGGGATTAGTTCCCTTATAAGTTGAGGTCAGAGAGTTAATTTGCTCTCTTCCTACCATGTGAGGATACAATGAGAAGTTGGCAGTCTGGAACCTGGAAGAGAGTCCTCATCAGAACCTAACCATGCTGGCACCCTGATCTCAGACTTTCAGCCTCCAGAAATGTGAGAAATAAATTGCTGTTGTTTATAAGCCACACAGTTTATGGCATTTTGTTATAATATCCCAATCTAAGACAAGAAATGGGACATTTATAGGAACCTTTTACAACACTTTGTTAGTAAAAATCTCTCAGTTGAAAATGAACAAATTCCAATGTAGCTTAAAATAAGAAGGCAATCGATTGGCTTTTGTAAGGGGAAAAGCCAAAGGACTGAGCTAGCTTCGGAACTGGTTGAAACCTGAAGTCCAAACAAACTAAACAAGTATCAGGATCTTTTCTTTCATCAGCTCTACTGAACATACAGTGGTGTCATTCTTAGGCAGGCTACCTCCTTAGGCTGGCAGAGGAGGCCCCAGCAGGCCTAGGTTCTTATGTAATTCACTGCTCATTTCCAGTGAAATTGAGTTTCTTCTCTAATAGTTTTGTCAGAAAATTCCAAGTCAGATTTTGATTATCCTGTCTTTGGTTCTGGGAACACTTTTTGGTGAGAACATGAACGTAATGGGGATCCCCCTGGCAAAAAAGATTTTATGTCAAAAAAATGAAGAAGGAATTCTGGGCAGGTAAAATAAACAGATGCCATCTAAAAATGCTTAGCTTGTTTCCTTCAAAATTATAATTCACAGTATGAAGGGTTATTTCAATGACAAGAAGTTCAGCATTATAGAAAGAGAGAAACAGCTGCTGTGGCTGGCAGAATAATCAGTATTCTGGGGTTATTTTTCCTCGTGACTTCTGTTAGCCTGTCTTCCTCGCTGGACTATAAATTTAGCCTATGTAAAGATTCTGAATATTAATCCTCAGCCCAGTGAATAAGTTGACATTTAATATTCAATCTGAATTAAATATTTAATACATGTCAATATTTGTTATCATTTGTAGATACAGGCATTATCATATCATTCCAGAACTTAAGCTCCAAACATTTTGTAAAAATAATTATTGTTATTATTGTTGGTATTGTTAACAGTAATTAACCATTTAATTTATTTTTACTTTGCTGATTTCCAAATAAATGAGTTCACATACTTGATATCTTTTGGACTCTTAGTAATCTTGATTTTTTTTTTTGTAGGGTTATGGGTAATGCACCTGCCTAAGGGTGTATCATCACACATCAGAATTAGTTCAAGGTTTACATCTACTAGTTGTTTTCCCATATTTATTCCTTCTATCTGTGCTGATTCTTCTACATTATGTGTAGGATGGTGCAGCATGGAATCCCAGGACATTTAAAAGTGAGTAGAATCTGAAGCAGGGGGAAATGGGCAGAAGAGAAAAGCTAGTATCAACAAAAGCAAATGTAATAGATCCAATTCAATAACAACAATAAAACAAGCAATATAACTGCAGTAGCAATAAAACAGAATTTTAGACAGAGGAAATGGGTTCACATTTCAATTTCATTGGGCCCTGGTACTTGGTGGACACGTGACCTTGGTAAGTTAACCTTGGAAATTTGGTTTCAAGCCTTGTCACAATCTGTTACGGCAAGAACATCCCACATTGTTCTGATCTAAAAACCCTATAGCCACGGACAGAAAGGGGAATGGTAAGAAAAAAACAAATAAGATACCAGAGAATCAGCCTGGTCCAGATCACAGGTCATTTAGATTTACCCTTAACAATTTACAAAACCCTTATGGAATTGACCAGCAATAAAACCAAGATTCTTTAAGCATTAAATCTACACATAGCAGAAATGAAAATACAAAAGGTAGTTTCTTGCCTTTCAGAATATTCACCTTAGTAGTTACTAAAATGCAAATAATCACTAAAAGTTGGTGAAACAACCAATAGGTCAGAACTTCCATAATGATAGTGTGAAAAGCTCAGTAAACTCTCTATTGAAACAATTATTTGACTGGTGAAAATTATATTTAAACACACACACACACACACACACACACACACACACACACACACACATACACACACACACCCATTTAAAGTTTCTGGATTTTCACCAAAGGCATACAGCAAATGAAAAACATTTATTCAAGAACATCTACTAAATACCAGAGAAAACAGAGTCAGTGATATCTGGGCCATGATCTGCTCCCACAAACCTCTGCCAGCTTTATGGGATGGAAGCTCTGCTCCAGATGCTTTGCTCTCAGCAGGTGCAGCCAAAAACACAAGAGCTCTTGCTCCTAGTCTAGTGCTGCTATGAATTTAGCCAGGAGGGAAGGTCACCAGCCTCTATTATCCTGCCTCAGTGCTGTGTTGCAGAAGTGCTATCCCTGCCATGTTTGACTGCATGAATTAGGGCTCCCTTCCCTGATACTGAGCTCCCCTCTTCCCTAGCTCCAACTCATAGAGTTAGGGCCCTGTTTCAGGAATGAAAGGCCAAGAAAACTGGGGCCCTGATTGTTTCCATCCTAGCTTGCTCATATGTTCAAAACCTAATGGAAACCAAGTCTAAAGAATTAAAGGAAGGCATTACATCAGTGACTCATCAAATATAAGGCCAATAAAGATATAGAAATTTTTTTAAAGAATCACATAAAGATTCTGGAGTTTTTAAGTATAATAAAACAAGAAGTAAATTTAAATTGACAGAACACAGCAGACTTATAGACAGATCAATAGAGGTCATGCAATCTAAAAACATAGCTAAGAGAACGAAGAAAAATAGAGTCTCAAAAAATGTGGAAAATCATTAGAGGAAGAGACTGAAACAATATTGAAAGAAATAATGATTGAAATTTCCCCAAATTTGCTGAAAAACACACCTACACATCTAATCTACACATCTAAAAATCTCAACGAACTCAAAGTAGGATGAACACACACACACACACAAACACATCCAAACATACCATGGCATAAATTTTAAAACCAATGATAAAGAGAAAATCTTAAAGCAGAAAAAGAAGAATGACTCATAAGTCATCACAAGGGGATCACATTAGGATTAACGACTGAGTTTTCAGCAGGAACAACTGAGGATAAAAACCAGGGAGATGACACATTCAAACTGCTGGAAGAAAAAAAAAGCTGTCAACCAAGAATTATATATGCAGTAAAGTCACTTTTCAAGAATAAAGATGAAGACAGTCCCAGATAAATAAAACCTAATAGAATTTGTTCCTAGAGAACTGTCCTTAAAAAATAAACACTAAAAAAATTCTCTCAAACTGTAAGAAATGACACAAGAAAATAATGTAAATCCAAACAAAAAAACCCCAAAGAGCCCCAGTAACTATATCAGTAATGATGAAATACTGTATATTTAAATATTTTACTATTTTTCTTAATTAATTTTAAAAGCAATTTCATAAAACAATATCAAGAAATGTTATTGTTTGGCTTATGAACTTCAGAAATATACTTAACAATAACACCACAAAGGAGAGAGGTGGTAATTATTTTGAAGTTAAAAAATAATCCAGATGGTAATTACAATCCACAGGAAGAAATAAAGGAACCAAAAAAAGGTACATAAAAAGGTTATTTTAAAAATTATAAGTTCATCTATGCTCTCTTTTAGTCTCTTAGTTTCGTTAAAAGACATGAAACTATGTAAGGTAATAATTATAAAATTTAAAACACATAAAACTGCATAAAGCAATAATTATAACAATGTATTGTTGAGGTTGCAACACATAAAGATGTAATATGTAAACAAACAGCACAAAAAGTTGGAGGAGAGCAATGGAACTACACAGGACTAAATTCTATATCTTAATAAAATTTAATTAATATACATTGAAAATAGATTCTGTAAAGTATGTATGTATATTGTAAGCCCTAAAACCACTAAATATTTAAAATATATAAAGAAAATCATTAAATAAATTAAAATAGTAGCCTAGAAATTATTTTAGTTAGAAAAAGAAGTAGCATAGAAGAAAGAAAAACCCAAAATGGCCTTTAGACATACAGAAAATAAAAAGCAAGAGAGAAGACATAAATATAATCATATAACTAAAAACATTAAATGTGAACAGATTAAGCAATCCAATCAAAAGTCACACTGAAGTTAAAAACAAGAACCAACTGTATGACATTTGTTTAGAATCAAAGAAACAAATAGTTGAAAGTATAATTTTTTTAAAAAAAAGAATAAAGATATACCATACAAGCAGCTGGAATGGCTTCTACTAATATCAGACAAAATAGACTTTGAGCCAAAAATTGTTATAAGAGGTAGATGGACATTTATAATGATAAAAGGTTTAGTCCATCAAGAATATGTAAAAATTATAAACGTATGTGCATCTAACAACCGAAAATATGTGAAGCAGAAACTTACAGAATTGATGGGAGAAACAGGCATTTCAACATAGTTGGGGACTTCAACAAAAAAAAAGTACAAATGTTGGCCACTATAAAGTATGTTCCTTGCTAACTGTAATTAAATTATGCAGATTATACAACTATAAGGCCCTATACAATAAAAAGCTGAACACAGGGTCCAGCACCTCATCCTTTCCCCACTTTTGTGAGATAAAACTTAGGATTGGAGACACCAAGGATGAAAATACAACTTGTAATGCTGAGTGATTGGCTCGAAGTCTAATAATATATTTTATATTAAAATTTTATATTTCAATTTAAATTTTGTATTTAAAAATGTTGTAATTTTTTGTATAAAGCTAGGATTTTAAATCTAAATACTTGTGTGGGTTTTGGGGAACAATGAACCCCAACACTGAATGAAAAATGCATAAACTTAACATTCATTTTTCTAAAGTGAGAGCTCATCTCTCAGACTCAAAGGGGTGCAGATTAAGAATCACCAAAGCAGTTTTATTTCTAGTAACATACTTCTTACAGAATGCTTTAATACTAAAACATTGTTTTTAATCAGCTAAGTATACTTAGTAATCTTGTGTTGTGACTAACATTAAAATATATTAATTTTAGTGTGACATGAAAGGTCCCTAAATTTTTTCATCTCCATGGAATAAGCTTCCATTTATCTGTGCTAAATAACATTTTAAAATTTCTTACACTACTCAAAAAAATCTTTCAGTAACATTTTCACTTTCTTTCAGCTTGTACTAAAATTGATAAATACTCCTGAATATCCCCTGCATCCTATTTAAACATTTCAGGCCCAGAGGATTAAGGTTAAATAAAACCAATCTCTATGGTAATTCTGTTGGTTTCCTCTCACTAGGGCACATTGCTAGTGTTGGCTGACAGTCAGGTGCCACGTGTACCTGAGATAAAGCCTTCCCTGACCACCATAGCCTGATAAGATAGTTTTCTTATTTGAACTCTTAAAAAACTTACAATTTGTGCCTCTCAATGGCAATTAATCATTTCTGCTCTACACCATGACATATTTCCTAGCAGCTGGCCTAATACTAACTCAAATTATTTCTGTGGCATTCGTGTTCTACTAACAAAAACAAATGGACACATTGCGAAAGAGCTTTTACTAGTCTTTAACAGTTCATTGATTTTGTTTTGCTCTAGAAAATTTACTTTTTTAATGGCATGGAATTTTTGTTTAGTAAATGAAACTTGGATCCTTCATATTTGAAAAGAGCTGTCCTTCAAGAAAAGAATTATAGTCATATGCAAGATCTGAAGAAAGGCAACGATAAGTTTTTATTCTTTAATTAAAAAGTGACTGAATCTTAAATGAATTTCACCAGTGCGCTCTGTCCCTGTCATCCCTGACTTTTTTCTTTTTTCCATTAGATTTGGCTTCAATCTCCTACTAGAAAATATGCTAAGGTTAGCACTGGAATATCCAGTTTCAGTTCTTAGTTGGAATATTTCTTGACTTGGAAATGTTATTCCTTCACCTATAAACATTAGTCCATCCCCAACCTTCTTATTTCAGAAGAATGCTATTTAGTTAGTAATCTCATAGAAAATATACAGGTCATTGCTTTGTAAACTGTTAAGTCTTTTTCTTATGTAAAGTATTACAATATTGTTATTTAACTTCATTTTTATATTACCTGCTTGTCTAATATATTGGCACTAAAATTAATATTGCATATTTTAGTGGTCAGAAATCTGGTACACCAGGACTAAGAAAAACTAGTTATATACCAGAGTCATGAGTTACCCTTGGCCTCATACCCTCAAATTTCAGGATCTAAGGCAATAGAGAGAATTGAGTGTTAAGTTCCCCCAGTTATTAGATGCCAGGATAGCATTTCCCCCAGCAATCTGTGCAGAGTTCATTCTTTGAACCATTCATGCCATACCACTTCTTAGTATAGTCAAAATTATGGAATGCTTCTTCAGCAATTCTCAGGTCCCCTTTCCAAGCTCCTCATTAAAGTCTGTGTTAGCAAACCTCCTCCCTGGTGTTTGTTTTGTAAATTTCCAAAATAGTGTAAAAACCGACAAACGGATTAATTTATGTTTTCCCTCTTTTTTTGTCAATATGGCAGTTTTTAAAAAGAAATGTTTTATCTTTTAAAGCTCTGAAGTAGATATCCTGCTATAGTTGTCCTAATCCTGCCTTCCATGGAGCACATATGTACCCCACTGCATTCAGCGACACCATACTGGTAGCTTGAAATAAGCCATGTTGGATGTGTTCACACTGAGAAAATGGGCAAATGCTAGAAATCAGACTCCCTTATGCTCCACCCATCCCTCAGAGCCAGTTGTTAATCAGTTACCAGCACACTACTAGAATCCAGCAAATCTGGGTTTACATCCTAAAATTACAACCTTGGGTAAATCATTTAACATTTGTGAGATTCAGTTTCCTCCTCTGTGAGATGGTGATGATAATACTGGCCACCAAATAAGATAGTTCTGAGCATTAAATGAGATTATTATCATGTAGGTGTTCCTACCGGTCTATATCCCCAGCAACTTCGACATCTGATGAGCATAGCCCAGTTGCAGATCCCTCTGGGTGCTTCTGCATTTATAGACTTTTATGTGATGGTTTTCTTTTCAATCTCAGTTTTCTGTTAGATCCAAAAAAGCCATTGATTTTCAGTTAGTCCAGCCCTTTCTTGTTCTAAGGATGAGACTGATGAATTTCAAGCACTTTGCATATGAGAATATGGGATTTTTTTTTTTGTATCCTCAAGCTTCAGTCTCACTTTGAAGTCTTAGCTTCTTGATTTGAATAAGAAAAATTCTAACCACCCAATTCTAAACTCAAGGCAAATTTACTCAAGTTCATGTCTTGCCTTTAAAAAAGTAATTTCATCGATTCTACTTTTCTTGCATATAAAGCATTGATATAGAAGGAAAACATCAGCTCCTGATTTTTATTGTTGCTGTTATTAATGTGAAATACATGGACATATTTTTCCAAAGATATTCTCATGCATTCTGGCTTAAAATTTCTTATCTAAAAATGCCTCAAGGTTTTTTTTTTTTTTCTCAGTTTCTGTCCAGACATTCCTTTGTCTAACACTGATGGTACAGGCTGGTAAGAGCTGCCTCTGGGGCCACTAGTTTTGTGATTTTTCAGAACAAATTTCTCTAGAGGCCTCTTAGCCACCTACATGGTACAACAAACCTAGACTAACCATTTGTTTCAGAGCTGGTATTTTATATAAGCCATATATCTTGCTGCCTATTCAGTGTGATAAGAGTCTTTAAGGATATTTATATAAGCCATACCAAAATATACTGCTGCCTATTCAGTATGATAAGAGTCTTTATGGAGGTAAGAGAAGTTGGATTTATCAAATGCTCTGAAGGATTGTTGACTCACTTTAAGAGAACAAGAAAAGAAAGCAAATTAAAAATCCACTTCCATCTTAGTAATCCAGTTTCTGTCCATCCTTCTCTGCAGGCAACAAGTCAGTGAATCTTCTGTGCTTCTGAGCCTCCATTCATACATTCCATTATTTTAAATCCAAACATGCTTCAGGAACTGCCTGAGGAAACCCATATTCCTAACTCCCAGCCTTAGAGTTTATGGCTTAACTCCAAATATTGCATGGTATAGTTTAATGATCATATACTCGGAAATTTTTACTAAATCTGCAATATGTTTTCTATTTGCTCCTTTTATTGTGAAATACATCTAGTAAAAAGCACAATCTTAACAAATCTTAAGAGAAAAAAATCACAAATTTTTAACAGTCACTTTATTATCTTTTGTTTTATGCTTTTGATAAGTTGTTTTAAGAATGCTCCTAGGAATATACCAGACTTCTTTGCCTGCTTTTTCACAGAAAAGCTATGCATTTGGAATTGAGGCTTTTTTCACTAGAATTTAGGAACAATGGTGGATAATTTAATTTGAACTAGCATTACTTATATCATATCACAAAATAGCATCATATTTTTATCTTTAGTCTTTGACAAGAAAGTCTAAAAAATTATGCATTATCTCTCCTGACACTGTTTTAGTATTAAAAGGCAATTGCTTCTGTTGTCACGATTAAACAAATGTTTATTAACTTCTCTAAGAAAAGCTGGGTTTGGTTTATTAAAATTATAGTGCTTAAAATTAAATACATTGCTTACCTATTCACTGCTAAGCTTATAATTCTTAACTTTTAAAAAACTATTGTTTCTTCTCAATATGTATTTTTACCTGAGGAAGGCAAAACAACAACAACAAAAAGAAAACAACAACCAGCAAACATTGTTTTAATTGAAGCAGAGTTACGACTAAATAAAATAAGCAAGTATTACAATGAGTCATGTAGTGCTAATCATAATCATTTATCATATTACCATATCACATCAAGTGGTTATCACAATCACTTGCCAGGATCTCTGTAAGAGCTTCTTCTCATCCTCAAATGTTCTCTCCAAAGCTAGAATGCTCTTCTTAATGGAAAATTAAGTCACGCCAACTCACAATTAGCTGTAAGAGTTCATTTTCCTTAACATTAAATCTCTCCATTGTTGTAGGTGATTGATAAATACTTGTTGAATTAAGAAGTGAATGAATAAATAACACAAGCCATAAAATGTCAATTTCTGCTTAAAGTTTGTTTAGCCTGTATTATCAAGTTTCAGTTTTAACTCCTACAAGTGACCTTGTATCAGAGTATGAGTTTAACCAGGAATCTTAAGGCATATATCCTGAGTTAGAAAAATAATAGTTGTAGTTGCACAGTCCATAAAATTATTAACAAAATCATAATACCACATATCACTTCTTTAAAGTGTGAGTGAGAACAGTGCTGGGTAGAAACTCAGTAAACTTCACTCTTCTTATAGAATGTCAACACACTGCTTTTTATTGCATACAATATATGTGCAAAGAAATGTAACAGTCCCCTCGCATTTAAAAAGACTTCTTTCATTACAACAAATCATTATTTCAGAAAAGCATACATTTTAAAATTTGAAACTCCCTTTATTACATGATCTTCAAAATTTAGAAATAAAGAATATATGTATTAATAGAATGACAAATAGTAGAACTTTTAAGCTGGACATAACTTTTGAGATAACCTAGTTTTACTCCAAAGGGCCTCAGGAGGGAAAACAAAGTGCTCATTATGAAATACATAATTTGTGGAAAATCCTGTATTTGAGTCTGTATATTTATATACTTTGTTTTTCTTTAGGTCTCCATTCTGATTTTTGAGTCTGGCAACACGCACACACACACACACAAACACACACACACACACACACACACACACACACACACACAATTATGTTAGAAAACCAAGAACCAAGTTGGCAATATTTCTCAAATAATAATGATGATTATTACCTAGTCAAAACTTGGATAGGACTATCCTCTGTATATTCTCTTTACTTTGGGTTCTATGCAGAAAGCCAGAATTTTATTTCTATTTAGGTATCATAAATACTTGACATATTCAAGTCAGAGTTGAAGAATAGAAATGGGCACGGATTCACTAAGTTCTCTGCTATGCCTCAAGCCTATAAATATTGTGCCTACACTACTTTGCTTATTAGTGTGCCATTGATGGTCATTTAGATTATTTATTTATTTTTATTCTTACAAACAGTGAGTCAATGACCATTCACATATCCTGGTGCTCAAATGCAAGAGTGCATCTGGGTTATGTAATTAAGAGTGGAATTACACAGCCATGAAGTAGATACATCTTTCAACTTACTAGGTATTGGCAAGTTTTCCATAAGTGAAGAGTGTGTAAGAGCTCTAACGTTTTCTATTTGCCTTTGTTACTTAAAAATATATCATAATCAATTTCTTATGTTAGTTATTTGTATTAGGACTTGTATTTCATTTTGTCAAAACTCTACCTTTGAAGTCATTCTCATATTGAAAAACATATAGTATATTTTCTACTCTTTGCTGTGACAATTCAATTTTCAGAGAACATAAATATCTAGATCAATTACTATGTGTAAGTTTTAAAATAAGTCCCATGTCACCTAGGAAACAAGACTAGGATCACAAGGGAAAAGTGACAGACCCAGGCTTTTAGCTGACATCTGTCTGATGACAAAGCCTGATTACCTTTTATTATACCACACTGATGGGCAAGAACTCAGTCACCTGTAAATAGGAGGTACCTTTGCTGATCTCTGAAGTCCTCTCTCTATGCAACTGTCTCTCTTATGGTCCTCTGCTCTATGAATCTGAGATGCCTTGGCCTCTCCAAACTTCCAGTTCTGTTTCACCTCAGGGGGACCATAAGGCATAACCTAGTTGCCAATCCCCTACACTCTCTCTAGGCAGTGAGCTGGCACATTCATAGGCTCATCTCATTTGTTTCCCATCTGTATTAGGTTTCTTTTTTAATCACCAAAAGAAATACCTGAGGCTGGGTAATTTATAAAGAAATGAGATTTAATTGGCTCACAGTTCTGGAGGCTGTACTGGAAGCATAGTGCTGGCATCTGCCTCTGGCAGAGGCCTCAGAAAGCTTACATTCATGGTGGAAGGTGAAAGCAGGGCAGGCACCTCATATAACAAGAGCAGGAACAAAAGAAAGAGAAGTGGAAGGTCCTAGACTCTTTTAAACAACCAGATCTCACATGAACTAACAGCGAGACCTCACTTATCACCAAAGGGATGGTGCTTAGCCATTCATGAGAAATACGCCCCCATGATCTGATCACCTCCTGCCAAGCCCCACCTCCAACAATGGGAATCATATTTCAACATGAGATTTGTAGAGGACAAATATCCAAACAGTATCACCAAATCTCAAGGTTCATATTTTGTTGCCTGATGTCCAATGTCTTAAAGACCGTTGTTGCATGCTTTCTGTCCATTCAGTTGAACAGACAGTTGTTTCAAGTTGGAGTGTAGATAACCCTATCAATACTCTTGGTCAGAAGTCCACAAAGCACTTCAAAGTACCAATATGTGAAAGGTCTCATGGAAGCCAATATAGGGTAGTTACAAAAAGGAGAACTCACAGACTATTCTCAGAAAATTTAAATTTACATTCTGTATATATTAGTACAGGTAATAGTGCTCATAACTGAACACTCAGATTCACCCTGGTTTAAATATATTGCCTATTGTCCATTAAAAAGCCCAAAGGTAGAGTAGGGTTCAGGGTGATTTGCTCCAGTGACTCAGTGATGTTAGTAAGGATGTGGGTTATGTTTTAACTTTTTCCCCCATTTATCCAATCTGCTTCCCACAGAGTCAGCCTTATTCTACACTTTTTTTCCTGGTCACATGGTTGCTGCTGACAGCTCGCAGGGCTATGTGCTTCACCACCCACATCCAGAGAAAAATATGTAATATTTATCTCCAAATTACTTTAGATCCCATGCCCATCATTAAGTCAAACACTGTGGCAAATGAGGTGGAATTACGCCGCTTCCTTTAAACTAATCTGGTTTCCTGCCAGAATCTGTAAATGGGAATAATCTGGTGAATGCTACACAAAAAGAAAGCAGTGGAACCCTAAAGGACATCTGGATGATATTAGGATATAGGAAAGAAAGACCAGTACTGAGGCTGGGTAGGCTTCCATAAATTATTCACAGCACATATGTAAATAGCTATCACACAAGGCAAAGTGTAGTATTACACTAAGATCAGAAATATATGAAAACAGTAAAATGTTATGTTGTTATCTACAAGGAGACTGTTTGGTTTTACTTTCTTTAAAGACTCATGCCTTACATATTATTTGTGTGAATAAGATGTCAAGATCTAACCATGGTTGTAGCTACCTATGTATCAAGTACTCAGGTTTTTTGGTTCTCCTCAATACAGCTTTAGTCTGAACATGAATGTAAATTTTAAGAATGAGTTTTATTATAACATCAATCTTCTTTCCAGAATAAAGATTACTTTATCTTAATGACATGAATTTTTTAATAAGTTAACATATTAGTTTGATTTTTTTGATCAGAGTTGCTCTCTTCCTCATAACCAGAGTTTTTAGCATGCACAGGTATGAATCACTAAAAAGGAAAAGCAGTATGTTAGTTATTTGGAAACAAATTAGATGACAATACAATAATTCCATGGCAATAACTGTCAGTAAACCCCAATATTGGTAAAAGTATACAAGGATGGCATTTTCTGATCTTTGATCCTTTTTATGTTTACCAATAGGCTCAGAGCTAAGCAAATGAAATATACATCCCCAAAAGAAAAATGGTGAAGTCTTTTCTGATATTAGATCTGGTAGCTAGAGGAAGCTAAACAACTCACAGAAATAAGAGATTCTAAGGAGACATCACCATTATGATCTGATTTATTTTTAGGAGTTCTCAGATCTCGTTTCGTTTGGCTTTGTTTTTATTATTGTATTAAACATTTCTCCACAGATAGTCTTTGCTGTCCCATCTGTCAGAGTTTTGACTCACCAGGACAATTTTGCTGCAGTTTGTACTTCTATGACCCCAAGAAAGTTCTTGAAAATCTTAAAAGGACCAAAAAAATCTCTCTACAAGTTGAGATCCTTAGAATCATCTCTGAAGTATCAGGCTCTACTGCTGGACATCAGATAACCTCTCAATCGACAGGGCTTCCCGAAGCTTCAACCTTCTTTCTTTTTCTGCTCTAAATTCCTCTGGGAAGAAGGTAGCCCCAGCATATACTTTTGCATTGCTATAGGCTGTTGTAAGCATTTCTCCCTACCTGGTATCAGCTGTTCCGTTGATGCACCTATACCATGGTTCATTCTAGTTTTTCAGCAGGATGTCAAAAGGTGATGACAAGCAGATGATCTCAGAAGGCATTTACTTGCTCAATTGTCTTCTGAGTGGAAAAAAACTGTTAGGTTAATTGGTATAAAATTAAATCAATGCATTGTAACCAGAATTACTCCCCATAGTTTTGGCCTTTGTATCAGTAATTCAATTCAGTCTAGCATTTTTTCTTTAAAAACCTAATCACTGAGTTAAAGTAATTAAAATAAAAACAGCATGATAGTACAAAATCTATTGTATTTCCTGTGTTTTGGGATGCTTGGTAGCTAATTTATACACTTTATAAAATGTAATCAAATTCCCATGGTTGCATATTTTTGGTTGAAACTGTATATTTTAAGAAATAAAAAAATCAATATCTTCAAGAAATCAATTCATTGTTGTACTTTTTTTAATTTATAAGAAAAGAGGTTTTTTTTTAATTTTATACTTTAATTTCTGGTGTACATGTGCAGATCTTGCAGGATTGTTACATAGGTATACATTTGCCATGGTGGTTTGCTGCCTCCATCCCCGCATGCGCAACATTAGATATTACTCCCAATGTTATCCCTCCCCAGTCTCCTCACTCCTACCCTGCTATCCCTCCCCTAGACTCCCACTCCCCAATAGACCCCATTGTGTAATGTTCCTTTCCCTGTATCCATTGATCAGCACCCACCTATGAGTGAGAACATGCTGTGTTTGTTTTTCTCTTCTTGCATCAGTTTGCCGAGAATGATGGTTTCCAGATTCACCCATGTCCCTGCGAAGGACATGAACTCATCCTTTTTTATGGCTGCATAGTATTCCATGGTGTGTATGTGCCACATTTTCTTTATCCAGTCTATCATTGATGAACATTTGGGTTGGTTCCAGGTCTTTGCTATTGTAAACAGTATCGCAATGAACATACCTGTGCATGTGTCTTTATAATAAAACGATTTATAATCCTTTGGGTATATACCCAGTAATGGGATTGCTGGGACAAATAGAATTTCTATTTCTAGATCCCTGAGGAATTGCCATACTGTCTTCCACAATGGTTGAATTAATTTACACTCCTACCAACAGTGCGAAAGCATTCCTATTTCTCCACATCCTCTCCAGCATCTGTTATCTCCTGATTTTGTAATGACTGCCATTCTAACTGGTGTGAGATGGTATCTCAATATGGTTTTGATTTTCCTTTCTCTAATAATCAGTGATGATGAGCATTTTTTCATATGTTTGTTGGCCACATAAATTTCTTCTTTTGAAAAGTGTCCATTCATATCTTTTGCCCACTTTTTGATGGGGTTGTTTTTTTCGTGTAAATTTGTTTTAGTTCTTTGTGGATTCTGGATATTAGCCCTTTGTCAGATGGGTAGCTTGAAAACAATTTTTCCCATACTGTTGGTTGCTGGTTCACTCTAATTATTGTTTCTTTTGCTGTGCAGAAGCTCTTAAGTTTAATTAGATCCCATTTGTCTATTTTGGCTTTTGTTGCCATTGCTTTTGGTGTTTTAGTCATGAAGTTCTTGCCTATGCCTATGTCCCGAATGGTTTTGCCTAGGTTTTCTTCTAGGGTTTTTATGGTGTTAGGTCTTATGTTTAAATCTTTAATTCATCTGGAGTTAATTTTTATATAAGGTATAAGGAATGGGTCCAGTTTCAGCTTTCTGCACATGGCTAGCCAGTTTACCCAACACCACTTATTAAACAGGACATCCTTTCGCCATTGCTTGTTTTTGTGAGGTTTGTCAAAGATTAGATGGTTGTAGATGTGTGGTGTTACTTCCAAGGCCTCTGTTCTGTTTCATTGGTCTATATCTCTGTTTTGGCACCTGTACCATGCTGTTTTGATTACTGTAGCCTTGTAGTATAGTTTGAATCAGGTAGCATGATGCCTCCAGCTTTGTTCTTTTTGCTTAGGATTGTCTTGGCTATACGGGCTCTTTTCTGATTCCATCTGAAGTTTAAGGTGTTTTTTTCCAGTTCTGTGAAGAAGGTCAACAGTAGCTTGATGGGGATAGAACTGAATCTATACATTACTTTGGGCAATATGGCCATTTTCACAGTATTGATTTTTCCTAATGAGCTCAATTAGTCATTTGGCTTTAAGAGATGCCAGAACTCTCATCAACTTTATACTAATTTAATCATTAAATTTCTACTGAGCAAGTCAGTTTTTTTAGGTTTGCAACTTTAAGAAACTTCTTTTCTATTTAACCAAAAATGTCAATGTATTTAAGTCTCATAAAAAAGAAGGAAGGCAATTTATTTACTTTTGGATATATTTGTTCTAATCCAAGCAAGTGTTTTCTATATGAGGCACTGGCAAACAGACTAATATCACCACAATCTGTAAATAATGAAAAATCTCCCCTATCCACTACACATCTGTTTTCTAGCAATTTCCTTTTTTGAATTAAAAGATTATTCAACTTAGATGATGGGTTGATAGGTGCAGCAAACCACCATGTCACATGTATACCTATGTAACAGAACTGCTTGTTCTGCACATGTATCCCAGAACTTAAAGTAAAATTTTAAAAAAGACAAAAAGAAAACAAAAAAGACTATTCAAAATGTAAGTGAAAAAGCAAATCCCTTAAATAATTAGGTTTACCATGCTGATAAAAGAAAAAAATATAGTCATACCTAATAAAGAAATTAAAACTGTAATGAAAAACTTTTCCAAAAAGAAAACTCTTAGTCCAGAAGGCTTCACTAGGAGTATTTTCCAAATAATTTAGTGATAAAACTAATTTTACACATATTTATTCAAAGAAAAGAAAAAGTGAGAGCAATTCTGAATATATTTGTATGAGATCAGGTCTTCTTTGACATCAACACCTAGAAAGAATAGTACGTTTCTTAAACTATAACCCATTTTTTCTTATAAATTTAGATGTAAAAGCCTAAACATTGTTACATAGAAACATAATAAACTATGATGAAATAGGGTACCTTTTACAAGAAGAAAACTGTACAATAGGAACTATACTTAGATTCCAAGATTTCTCTTCTGAAATAAAAATATAAGGTGATTTTGCATTTCTGATATTTATATGCTTTTAATTTTATGGTGTTATTTTGCTTATTGATGTCGGGAAAGAGTATATTTAGGACCTGGGAGAATTGCCAGACATTTCAGGTATTTCCATGTTTAGTGACTATGAAAGTACAATTCCAGTAATTATGGTCTAACAGAAACACAGAGGCCCAGAGATCACAACTTTAGGGATGACTCTCGGGGATACTCAATTGAGTGAGAAGCCTAGACTAAAATAAGTACTTTGTTTGATTGAGAAAATCTAAAATAGGTAGGAAAAAAGATAATCAATATCAATTATAGCCTCCAGATAAAGAACTATAGCATAGAATGAAGTGTATCCTAATATCTCCTCTCTCTTCTTCTTATCATTATTAGTATTGCTATTGTTATTACTATTTCCACTACCATTTAATTTTTTTCCTTTTACAAATTGTGGCTGGCTATCAGTGACAATATAGCAAGTTTAATGGATAAAGCAATGGCTTTAAATGTGAAAACAATGGATTTAGAAGACACTGTTAATTCTATGTTCAAAACCATTTGCCATGAATACTCACTTAAATAACAATGCCTTTCTAATATCAATCCTTAAAATTTTCTTCTTGAGCATTCTCTAGCCACAAAAGTTTTCTTAGTCTGTGACTGGGAAAATGCTGGGTAGCAAATGCTCTAAGGACAAGCCCTCAAGCAACGATAAACAGAAGTTTTTGAATAAATATCTCAGGTTTATATTCTTAGATGGGGAATCTCTGTAGTAGATTCTATATTGTTTCTCAGAGAAACTCAACTGGGTTGAACTCCAATTACTTACAGTAATGTGCTTCCATTTAAAGCTCTTCTTTTGACACTCTTTCCTTCCTTATTATTACTTACACAATTTCTTAGATTGATTCTTTTATTTTTATTATTATTTATTAAAGGCAGGGTTTCACACGGTTGCCCAGGCTGGAGTATAGTGGCACGAGCACAGCTCACTGCATCCTCAACCTCCCAGACTCAAGTGAACCTCCAATCTTGGCCTCCTCAGTAGCAGGTACTACAGGTGTGCACCATCATGCCCAGCTAATTTTTGGTATTTTTTGTAGAGATAGTATTTTTGCCCTGTGGCCCAGGCTGGTCTTAAACTCCTGAGCTTAAGTGATACATCTGCCTCAGCCTCCTAAAGTGATAGGATCATAAGCATGAACCACTGTGCCTGGCCTCAGATTGATTCTTAAACTTTAAAAATCTGAACATAATCACTTTCCACATTAACTTCTGGGACTCAGATATCTGTTTCAGGAGCTGCTTCTAGTGTAACCCAATCTAAACTAAGACCCTTATCATTTTCTCATGTGATCAATTCAATCGCAGCTAAAATTAATTTTGATATATTTCTTCAGTTAGTAATTTAGTTTGACTACTGGTAACAGAGAACCTGCTAGATTAATTCTAGAACCCACATGTTCTTCATGTAACAATTTAAAAGATATGAAACAAATAACACATGGATAACATGATAGCTTTATGGTTATTAGATAACCAGGCTTCTTTAGTCCTTCTTCTCAGTCTTTATCACTTTTATATTTAAGATTACCTAATGGGAACTTTCTAGAGTTCTGATAATCATAACAGTTTCTCAGTAAGAAAGTAGCAAAAGGAAAACGGGAAATGTAAATGGGAGCCTAGCTTTTTGTATCCCATTGAAGAGTATTCACAGAAAGCCCTCCCATCAAATTCCATACATATATTAGGTTGGAACAAAAGTAATTACAGTTTTTGCAATTACTTTTAATAGAAAAAAGTAAATTAAACAATTTTTAAAAACTTAGTCATATGAACAAACCTATATGCAAGGTAAGCTGAGAAATAAATCCTTTTAGTGGAACAAATTGCCACCCTAAATAATATCATGCATGATAATATCATGTGTGATAACTAAAGAAGATGTAGATAACAAATATTATGTAGGAATTCATCTTTTTCTGCTGTGCTTTTCTCATACACCAGGGAATACTATGCAGCCATAAAAAACGATGAGTTCGTGTCCTTTGTAGGGACTTGGATGAATCTGGAAACCATCATTCTCAGCAAACTGACACAAGAACAGAAAACCAAAGACCACATGTTCTCACTCATAGGCAGGTGTTGAACAATGAGAACACATGGACTCAGGGAGAGAAGCATCACACACTGGGGGCAGTTGAGGGGGCGGCTAGGGGAGGGACAGAGAGGGGTGGGGAGGGATAACATGGGGAGAAATGCCGAATATAATCAAAGGGGGAATAGAGGCAGCAAACCACCTGGTTATGTATGCACCTATGCAAGAACCTGCATGACCAGTACATGTACCCCAGAACCTAAAGTAAAATAAAAATTTTAAAAAGATAAGAAAAAATATATGTATCATAAGACAAATTTGAGGGGAAGAGAAAAACTGTCTTCAAGAGAACTACATTTAAAACTTCTATAGGTCTACATGAAGCCTTTTAAAACTGCAGCACTGTTTACAATAGCAAAGACTTGGAACCAGCCCAAATGCCCATCGATGATAGACTGGACAGGGAAAATGTGGCACATATACACCATGGAATGCTATGCAGCCATAAAAAACGACGCATTCATGTCCTTTGTAGGGACATGGAAGAACCTGGAAACCATCATTCTCAATAAACTGACACAAGAACAGAAAATCAAACACCGCATGTTCTCACCCATAGCTGGGTGTTGAACAATGAGAACACATGGACACAGGGAGGGGAGCATCACACACTGGGGTCTGTGGGAGGGAACTAGGGGAGGGACAGCAGGGGATGGGGAGTTGGGGAGGGATAACATGAGGAGAAATGTCAGATATAGGTGATGGGGAGGAAGGCAGCAAGCCACATTGCCATGTATGTACCTATGCAACAATCTTGGGTGTTCTTCACATGTACCCCAAAACCTAAAATGCAATAAAATGTATATTTAAAAAATTAAATTTATATACAGGCCTATACACAAGAAACATCTCAGGGAAGTTGATAGAATCATGAAAGAGATGAACCTTTAAATCATAGATTCTAATAATCATGGATCATGGGTCCTTAGACAAAACCTCTGAAACAGTACCTAAGAACAGTTATTTCTATAAAGAAGGTGAGGTTAGATGGATTGTGAGCACAAGGACAGAGAGCTGTTCTGGAAAATAAGCAGGAATGGATATTAGTTTATTTGTATGCGTTTAAATTTATGATGCACCTGTGGCTATTTATTATGACATCAGTCATAAATGTCCCTACAAATATAAGGTAGCATGTTGTACCTAAGAAAAATATTCAATAACAAATATAAATAAATTATAAATGCAGTTAGAATATGTAAAACTACTGCAGGTACATTCATCAGGTCCAAATGTGGACACTGATTATATACTAGAAATGTAACTTTTCATTAGGGGAAAGAGAAATCACAAATACAATGCAAATATAATCACTAATGAGATAAGAATTTGTAAATTGGATAATTTGGGCTAATTTGACATAGTAGGCAAAACCAGTGGGAGGTGAAATCTGAGGATTGGTGGGATAGCTAGCTTCTTAGGAAGGCAGGGAATGTGTTTCTAGAGGTAGTGCAGGATTAGTTCCTACTTTACTTCAATATGATAACTCTCTGGATAGTTGGTGATGTTCCAAAGCAAAAATCAATGTTTTGAATACTTTCTAATATTGATTAGTGATAAATTTTCCCTTAAAAATTTTTAAACTAAAATAAAAAGCCCTTAATTTAAAGTAAATTAGCTTTTGACAGAGAAATTGAATTTACCCAAATAAACATGTTTGTAAGCTGTAAGGTATGTGAATGTCCTCATAACTATCTCATAGTAATAAAACTATCTCATTAGCATGCTAAAAGCAAACTCAAGATATATAAATTCTAATCCCATCTCAGCAAACTAAATAATGTTAATATTTCAGGACACTGGAAAGTGCCATTAAGATCACTACAAAAGCAGTTGAATTGACATAAAGAGAAGAAAATGTTAGCTATTGGAAAAAAAGGAAGGGAAATTGATTACTGAAAGGATATTAAGCCAGTTCACAATGTACCATATAATGTAAATAATTATTAATAATAATCCTGGTTATAAGCTAATGCTATAATAATGAGGTTTCTAAATTTCATTTTCTCTTAAAGTAGAACTGCTTTTCAGCCTACTTAGTAATTCTACAAAACGTAATAGGAAAAAATTATCAACCTCTTCAGGAAAACTATAACCTAGGAAGCAGCAAGAGACAGACACTATCAAGTAAAGAAAGCCAATGTCCAAAAACATGCTTCCTTCATTATAATCAGAAACTATAGTGTTCTAAAAGTCATAATTCAAATAAAGATTTTCTCTATTTTTATTACAAATAACACTTATATTAATTCTCCATTATTAAAGACAGGCTCCTAATTTCTTGAAGGGAATATGTGCAAGTGAACAACAATCACTGAAGAATCTTTGTTAGTCACTCTGGCTCTGTTACTGGAATTATTAAAGTGGGATATCATATACACAGATTCAATAGAAGGGTGAGTTTCTGTATGGGATGGTAAGGGTTGGTTCAATTTAGGCAAAAGGACCAGGTTTAAAAACTTCCAGTTGGCCAATTCTAGATTCTACGGATTTTTGTCAATATTATATAGAGCCTTTGAAAATAATCCTTGATAAATTAACCCAGGTATGTTATCAATTAATTTCATAGTTTTCATTAAGCACTAAGAGTTTCTCAGGATGGGATAGTTGTCTGTAAGCACACATTTACTGCAACAGAAATAATCCCTTTGCCATACTGTAGCACTGGTTCATGTAGTTATTCTCTAATATCAGTGGTCAGTCAATGTCTTAACTCCTGTTGCTGAAACCCTTCTATTATTCAGTTTTATATAAGTATCTGCTCGGACATAAAATATTTAACTTAATCATGATGTTTATTTTTCTAACTCATCATCGCTAGATCTTTTTCTTAATATAAAGGAGGAGATGATAGTAAACCATAGACATTACAGTCATATGATTACACGATTTTGACTGAATGAAAGTACATTAACATAGAGTGATTGTACTCTTATAATGAGGATTACAGTTGGACTCTACTATTAATATCATACCATATTATTACTCTCGAACTACACTAAACTACCATTCCTTGAAAATATACTATGAATTGAATACACAGGAAAGGATGTTAAATACATTTCTTCATTTACTGTATGAGACACTGTATGAGGTAAAATATCACCATCTCTGTTATTACACATGAGTTACTTATGTAAAGTCACTAAAAGAGTACCTCAAAGCCATTAATTTAAACTGCCCCTTATATATAGGAGTGTCAATATTTTGCTTCTTATATATGTTTCATATATTTGTCCCAATTTGCTATTTATCTTTCTTTTTTGCATGTGGAAATTTTTATAAAAATACTTCACAAATATATGTAAATGAATGTATCAGTCCTTTCTTTAATAATTTCTGACCTTGAATCACAGCAAAGAAAAACTTCCTCATGCCAGGTTATAGAGGAATTCACTTATATTTTTCTTGGTCCTTGTACAACTTTATTTTTTACATTCAAATATCTTACTTATCCTGTTGTAGGATATTAAAAAGACAACAGATTTTATTTTCTTACATTGCTACATTTCAAGTATGTATGACTACATCATCAATTTTAATGGCTACTCATCAAATAATGACTACATCATCAATTTTAATGGCTACTTATTATGAAATTGAATCACATAAATTGTCAATATTCAACCATTCAAGTTTGAAATAAATAGACATTCTTAAAAAGAAGTCCTATAATTTGCTTTTCAGTTAACTTAATATGATGTTGTAACAGATTATTTTGATGGAAGTATTAATAATGAGACAGGTACTTCACTGCATTGTTGATATGAGAGCAATCAAATCTCAGCCCAGTCTTGGCTCACTTATCTGTCTTAAAGCTATTTGTGTTATCAAAAGAAATAGAAACCTTTTACAATATGGCATATTTTGAATACTGTATTTTCTTGATTTCTATGCATCATCTTTTTCTGGTTTTTATCTAGCTCAGGTACCTTTGCTGATTCTTCCTTTATTCTTCCAACTTCTAAATAAGGAGTTTCCCAACATTCACTAGTTATCCTTTCTCTTCTATCATTATCTTCTCAGGGAATTCATCTAGTTCCATGAATTAAACACTGACTAAATACTAATAATTATACAATTTGTAGTTCATTTGCCAAATTGCTAAATGCCAATGTCATCAACCCAGATGCTAGCTAACATCTATAATTGGATATTTAATAAGCACTCAAATATAATATCTCAAAACAAAATTCTTGATTTCATTTTTGACTCAAACTGCTCCCCTAGCATCCAGTATTTTTTTTTTTTTTTGCTTTTATAAAATTTATTTCACTGGAAACTGAGTTCAGTATTTGACATTAGCTCTTTTTGTCCAAAGAATTTAAGCCTGCTGGAGGTCTTTGCTCAAATAATAAATACCGCATATTTCCAAATGTGTTAAGGTATAGGCA
>CAUYQU010062510.1:0-39405 GCA_963574635.1 Cheracebus regulus | reverse complement strand
TTTTAGGTTTTGGAGTACGTGTGAAGAACATGCAAGATTGTTGCATAGGTGCATACATGGCAATATGGTTTGCTGCCTTCCTCCCGATCACCTATATCTGGCTTTTCTCCCCATGTTATCCCTCCCCAACTCCCCACCCCCTGCTGTCCCTCCCATAGTCCCCCCCGCACAGACCTCAGTGTGTGATGCTCCCCTCCCTGTGTCCATGTGTTCTCATTGTTTAACACCCGCCTATGACTGAGAACATGCGGTGTTTGGTTTTCTGTTTTTGCGTCAGTTTGTTCTTTCCAACTTTTAGGTTCAAGGGGTATATGTGCAGGTTTGTTACATGGGAAAATTGCATGTCACAGGGGGTTGGTGTATAGATAATTTTGTTACCCATGAAATCAGCATAATACGTGATAGGTAGTTGTTGAGTCCTCACCTTCTCCCAACCTCCACCCTCAAATAGGCCCCAGCGTCTATTGTTCCCTTCTTTGTGTCCTTGTATACTCAATGTTTAGTTCCCACTTATAAGTGAGAAATGCAGTATCTGGTTATCTGTTTCTGTGGAGTCAATTCTGTAATGTATTTTAGCCTCATTTTCTACATATGTTAAATGGAAATCATCATCGCTTCTCACTAAATACTACAGAGGACATAATTCAGCCTATTTTTTTTTTATTTAAAAGAATATTCGTATTTTAAGTTCCAGGGTATATGAGCAGGATTGCAGGTTTGAAAAGTTTCTTTTAAAAATATTTTGTGTAAACAATTTAAGAATAGTATAGAAGCCAGGATCTTTGATGATATACATGACAGGTGATTGGAATCTTTTGAATGCTCATATACGTGGGTACCCATTGAACAACCTGGTTACAAGAAATTTAAGTCACTAGAGGCAATACGCAGAGAAATTAGACACTGCAATTGTTAATAAAGTTCTGTGGTATTATGCCTAGTGGCTTCACAGCAAATAAGTAGGAATTAGTAGTCTTTTCTGGGTTCAGAGGCCTATTTAAAATTTTAGATTTTAATGTACTATGAGCTTTATACCTTCTAAGGTCTTTTGCAGTGCAATTTTGCCAATATTAATTATTCTGAACTTATCCTTGTAATTTGTATTTTTACATCTGTTATATCCTTTTGATTTATTGCTTTGATCTTATTTTAGGTTCAGCAATCAATTTTGGTTGAGGTCCTGATCATTCCAGTTAATTTAGTGAACTACAAGATATAAAATTATTTTAAGTAAAATCTCCTCACATTTTCACAGTGGTAGGGGTCAGGGAGAGTTCTTACATGAAATATTTAAGAAACATCTGACTGTAACCCAACCAGCATGTGGGGAAATTACATTATTTCTGAGACTATTTTAACATCAAAGCTCTGAAATGAAGGATAGTCATTAAAAGCCGAATTACTGAAAGTATATCTGGTTAGTGCACTTAAACACATTTCAGCAGACTAAGATAATTTAAAATCTGAAGTGTGATCCAGAATCACATGTGTCAATTACTATGTTTTCTGTGGTATTAAAAATGCATGCAGCTGGAGGCTTTAATTATATGAGATTTCTGACTTAGAAATGCTTTGGCTTTTACTTTTTGAAAAAGTCACCTTTTCAGAAATCCAAGGGAAAACATTTGTAAAATGCATAGTGCCTTTTCCAATTATCTCTTATTGAAAGACAGAACAACACTAGAGAATTATAAAAGTGAACTGAAAATATGATTTTGTATGAGATTTGATTAGTGTTTGTTGAAACATTACTAGGAAAAAGTAAATTTTCTGTGCAGGACTTTTCTTCCTCACAGCCTGATCTTATTAAAACAAATGTGATCCAGTATTTTGCATTTTCTCTCATTATAATAAATTTAGAGTTCTACCATTATATTTTTAAAGTAAATTTTGGACCTGTCTTTCACAAATAGGTAACATTTCTTTTCTTGTCATTAAGATAAAGGCTCAAAAAATAAAAATATGGTATACATATCACATATATAAATATTGTAAGCTTTTTTATCATGCATTTTCTATACGTCACCAGATTTTTAAAAATTATCTTATATAAAGCTACATGAGTTGCTTCTAAATATGTGATTAGTAATTACAGTATTAGAGTGATGTCACAAAAACATGGACTGCTGTGATTTAAATGTGTCCTTTTTAAAATTCTGATGTTGAAATTTCGTGGCCAGCTGGGTACTGTGGCTCACGCCTGTAATCTCAGCACTTTGGGAGGCTGAGGTGGGCAGATCACCTGAAGTCAGGAGTTCAAGACCAGCCTGGCCAACATGGCAAATTTTTATATCCTAAAAATACAAAAATTAGCCAAGTGTGGTAGTGTGCACCTATAATCGCAGCTACTAGGGAGGCTGGGGCATGAGAATTGCTTGAACCCGGGAGATGGAGGTTGCAGTGAGCCAAGATGGTGCCACTGAACTCCAGTCTGGACAGGGCCCTTGGGAGGTGATTAAGTCATGAGGGTAGACCACCTGAGTGAAATTAGATATTTTTGTAAAAGGGAGTGCTGGAAGGAGTTTATCCCTTTTCCTTTTGCACCCTCTGCCCTGTGAAGACACAGTATTTCTCCCACCCTGAGGAGGCAATGTTCAAGGCATCACCTGGAAAGGAGAGCCTCAACTCTCACCACACACCCAACCTGCAAGCACCTTGATCTTAGACTTCTGAGCTTCCACAACTATGAGAAATAAGTTTCTGTTATTTGTTTTACCTCACATGTGGCATTTCATTATAGTAGCACAAAACAAACTAAGAAATGGACCTTGAGAAATCATTAAAACCTTCATCCCTTAAAACAAACAAAAATCTCAGTAACATACATTTTTATTTTTTAGGGAGCAGATATTTTAAAAAAAAAAAAAGCATGTTGTCTTCAGATTTCAAGTTGGTTTAGGTTTCAGATACAGACAAGGAACATGACATTTCTGAAGTGCATTTTTTTTTCTTAAAAAATCTGTTATTTGCAAAAGATCTAGTCCCTCTGGTTTCTGTTTGCTGGAATGTCCTTCCTTTTTTCTGCCTCCAAATTACTGGGCACAATGCAGTTCTTCACAATTCCTGGGGAAGCAAGCTGCACATTGACCCAAACCACACTCATGTGTGTTGGAGTGGTTCACTGATTTGATGGTTTGCTCTCTTATAAATGATATTTTTCAACTCTAAAAATGAGCCTGGGCTGACTTTTGTTCAGAATCAAAGAGAGTGTTGGAATAAATCTCCTCTTCAAGTAGCAGGAGAAAATCAAATGTAGCTCTCATTAAATAAAAAGTCAGTGTGAGTTTTGGAACTCTTCCTATTATCTACAAAACATGTCTTATAGGATCCAGAATGAGGATGTGAAAGAAAAAATGACCTAATTTTCTAAAGGGATTTTCAAATAATAGTTTTTCGGTAGAGTGCCATTGAAAAGGTCTATCAAGTAGAGAAGATATTGATATTCTTTAAGTGATGAGGAAAAGTGACATTCTTTATACAGCTATAAATTCAGTCTTTGGCCAACATTCTTTTTATTAGTTTCAGGGCTTGTTTTTTTTTTTTTTGTTTTCCTTTTCTTATAAAAATGTGAGAACATGGCATAGTTTTTAATTGGATATTTTTACCTTATGTGGCATGAATGACCACTTTCCCCACCGAACGGCATGTGTGTTGCTGTTTCTTGGATTGCAGGTATATTTGCGGGTTTTTTCAGGTCAGGAATACAAGGCCCCAAGCATGGGATGAGATTCACCTTACGCAGCATTTTGATACTAACAACTACCATTCTGTTCATTGTCACTGCCTTCTCCCCAAAATATACTTCATTTTTCCTGAAATAGTTAAGTAAAATGGCTATTCTCCAGAGAATTTCAAACCAGTCTAAAAGCAAACAATGTAGTCATTTTCCTTCTTTTCCCTGCCTGTGCTATAGAAGTTACCTGTATTTGAAAGTGTGGCCTTAAACCTTGCAGTTTTAGTGCTCCCTTCTCAGTGGAATAATCATACCAAGGAAAAGTTGAACATATTTTGAATGGAAGTGTGCTTGCTACCATAGAAGCAGTCCAGGGGATTCTGGTCACTCTGCACACCTTCTCCCAAAAGCATTTTTATCATGTTGATTCTAATCACGGGTGTAGTAATGTAAAGTACAATGTTTGAGTTTTAGAGTACTACCAAGAAGACTGAAGACTGGAATTCTTGTAAAATCATGAAATTCTTCTAAATTTAAAAAGAATTTTAATGAATGATGGCATTTACCTTAATGTTTTGGGGCTGGCATTTTAGAATATTTGTACAGAGGAGTAATTTCTGTATGTTTTTAATTACATTACTTAATAGCCAAATGGTGTCTTGGAGTTTGTCTTTTTCTGTACCTGTTTAGCTGAGGGTAAATCAACTGAGCATTTCTCAAGAATATTTATCATGTTATTGGTCTAGCTAGAGTTGTCTTCAGTTCTATTCTAACATTTTTTTTCTGCTTTACTAGGTTGTATATTTTAAAAACAAAAATGGATGTAAAAAGGGTATTAGGAAATTCCCTAAAATGTCAATAATAAAGAAAAGCAGCCGGGCACAGTGGCTCCTGTAATTCCAGCACTTTGGGAGGCTGAGGCTGGTGAATCACGAGGTCAGGAGTTCGAGACCAGCCTGGCCAACATGATGAAACCCCATCTCTACTAAAGATACAAAAAAATTAGCTGGGTGTAGTGGTTGGCTACACCACTGAGATTAGATTGGCTAATCTCAGCTACTTGGGAAGCTGAGGGAAGAGAATCACTTGAACTCAGAGGTGGAAGTTGTAGTGAGCCAAGATCAGTCCACTGCACTCCACCCTGGGTGTCAGTGCGAAACTCCATCTCAAAAAAAAAAAAAAGAAAGAAAGAAAGAAAGAAAACCATGACTTTATTACTCTCTTCACAAATCTTAATTCTTATATAGATCAATTAAAAAATTAAAACATGCTCCTGTTATCTGATCAATGGGCCACAGCTGAAGCTGAGAATGTCTGGGCCTCCTACTCCATGGTGTCATGCTAACAGGGCCCGGGAACAGAAGACCTCACTGTCTATCTGTAAACCACTTAGTGGTTGTTGGATCTCAAGCCAAGCACTTAACCTCTTTGAGACCAGATCACTTATGTGTGCAAAATGAAGAAAACCTCGCTTTCTCACCTACTTCACAGAATGGTAGTTTGATAATATTTATAAAATATTGTATAAAGATATGGTTTTGAAATTTAGAAAATCATGTAATGTCAAATTACCTAGGATAATTATCAGCATGTTTGCTCAGCAGAAATATGGCATTCACCTGTTACCCCACCTTGTACTATGTATAAGACCCTAGATTTCTGTTCCCTGATTGAAATATCTAAAGCAAGCAGATATAAAATCCTTAGGAGAGCCATTTTATTTTTTCGATATTTAGGTTTAGGTAAGTGATATAGCACTGTGCACGCATTTTAGAGCCAAAGTCAACTAACTAAATCATTAAGAGACTCTTTAAAAACAAATCTACCTCTGTTTTATAATCAACTTTTTTATGTTATGATGACAGATAACTCATGGAACTTGAGCTTCTACACAAACAGTTTCAGTTCCAACTTGTCACATCATAGAAGTGTGTTTTTTAAACACACATCATAGAAGTGTGATTTTTATCATTTACTGATTTCAATATAGTAGTATCTCCTTAGAACAGATAAAACCTTCATGCATTTTAATGTATTCTACTGAAAGTATTAGACCTTTATCACTATGTCTAGAAAGAAATGTGCATTTGGAGGAATATTTCTTCTTTTTAATAAAGCTGCCCCTACTGATGTTGTAGTGCCATTTCTCTAAATTTACATAGCATATTTTTGTATCTTGTCATAAAGGCATTTGTTTCATGATTGGCCTGTATTTTCCCAGGCAGTGATTACCTTACATAGTAATTTCCCCCACCCCCACACACAAACTCTCTCACATACACATAATTTGCTTGCTTATATATTTATTCTGTATAAATATCCTGATATAGGCTACTTTTTCCTAACAAGTATTTTTACCACCCATTTGTTTAAAATCATGCAGGCATTCATTTGATTCATGCAGCTGGTGATAAACCAGCACTATTTGCAGGCCTTACACATGCATTTGGCTATGTCAAGAGACATGATTGTTATAAGTGCATTCAAGCACACATTTACTTCTGAATCCTTGAGTGTTCTTGTTGCAAGCCACAGAGCTATAGTGTACCGCTTCATAGATGAAACTCTCAATCAATATTTTTCAGAAGTATGAATAGATATAATTATTGTGTGATCTTATATCCTGTTTCAAAGGCTATAAAAGGTAGATTTCTCAGATTAGAAAATATGACACATTTACACATTAAGGATACTTTCTAATATTCTTATCCTCTCTGAAAACCTATGTAAATTGTAACTGCTAACAAGAACATTGATATTCACATACAGCCTCACATGAGAATTTCATGTTTATATACAGAAGCAATAGATTCAAATATATACTCAATGCATTCTGTTTATTAAGGTTTGAGATAAATAAAAATGGTGAAAGGAAGACAAAGACTGTAGTGTTAAAGAGCTTTTTAAGTTAATAAATAATTTTAGTTATAAAGGTAATTACAATTTACTATTATTTGGAAATAGAGACTAGTAGCTACTGCTTCTTTTACTTTCTTTTAACCTTTTTTTTACTTTTGTGGATACATAGTAGTTGTACATGTTTATGGGACACTGTGATATTTTGATTCAAGCAATGTGGCATCATCAAATCAGGGTAATTGGGATATTCATGTCCTCAAGTATTTATCATTTCATTTTTCTTTTATTTTTATCCTACCACTTATCACTGACTGACGTTTTCTTATTTTTCCAATTTCTCTTTGCCTATATCCTTCCAGAATACGTCATGGTCATGAGAGTATGGACATTTTTTACCCTGTTCAGTGTTCTATCTAGAATGTTCATAAAAATTCCTGGCATATAGTGCTAAGTGAATATTAAATTATGAAGAAAATAAAATGGAGTTCACAATTTTAGTTTCTGGAATTTTCCAAAATTATATGTCATGATTATTATTATGCTTTTTAAAGGCTATAATAATTATATCTATTTTACTTGCTTTTTTATTTTAATATTTTACATATATAGGAGTATATTTATGTAGCATTGTGTTCACATGCTGATACTTTGAAGGAACAATAGAAAATTTAAAGATGCCTCAAAGATATATAATATATAATACATTCTATTCCCCAAAGAGTTAAGAATAAAAGATGGAGTGGGCAATACAAATACTAAGAAATAGTCAGCAGAGAGTAGAGCTTTTTTTATCCCCGGGAAAGAGAACTACAGAAGAGATATTGCCTAGTCACTTAGTCAGTTGTTTTCCTACATAAATCTGTCAGAAGAAAGAATAAAAGCTAATGTGTGAAAAAGTCCCACATATATTACAGAAATATTTGAAAAGTTACTGCTATAAGTAGTGAGTAAGGTGAATTATGAGCTTATTTCAAGGCTCTGATCTGGTAGTGCTATCTCCCTGAACTATAATTTTAAGGGTTTTATGATTTTACTTCTACAGTTTAAAAAAAGAGAAGAGTATATCCAAAATATAAAAGAACTCTTAAAATTCAACAATAAGAAAACAAACTAATTGAAAATGGTCAAAAGATCTGCTTTACCAAGAAAGATATATGGATGGCATATAAACATATGAAAAGATGCTCAACATTTATCATTAGGAATTTGCAAATTAAAATGACAGTAAGATGCCACTGTGCACCTATGAGCACGGCTAAAACAAAACAAAACAAAAAACAAAACCCCCTGACAATACCAAAGCCTGGCTGTGGTTCAGAGCAACAAGAACTCTCATTCATTACTGGTAGGATTGTAAAATGGTATAGTCACTTTGGAAGAGTTTGGCAGTTTCTTACAAAGCTAGAAATAGTCTTTTCATATAATATAGCAATTGCATGCCTACATATCTGTTGTGCATTTACACAGTGAAGTATTCCATGTGAAAAAGAAATGAGTCATCAGGCCACAAAAGAATGAGAATAAATCTTCAATGCGAATCAGTAAGTGAAAGAGGCCAGTCTGGAAAATGTCACAGACCGTGTGATCCAACTATATGGTATTCTGGAAAAGGCAAAATATAGAAACCATAAAAAGACCAGTTGGTTGCCAAGAGATCAAGGGGAGGGGGAGATAAAAAGTAGAGCATAGGGAGTCTTTATGGTGGTAAAACTATACTCAATGATGCTTTAATAGTGGATATATGACATTTTGCATATGTTAAAACTGTCAGAGATTTATGGCACAAAGAATGAACATTAATAAGAAAACAGCCATTTAGGAAGTAAGGAATCCCAGGAAAGATGCAGCCTGCGACATGAGAACCTAAGTGTATCGCAAATGTATGAAACAGCCTCAGTAAAGAGGATCAGGCTGGGGAGATTCTGATGTAAATAACTTTGAAAAGAATGAAATCCATAAGGGCAAAAGGAAATTCACATAAACCTGTACTATAGTTAACAAAATTATTTTTCATGGGAGTAGAGCATCATTCTGATACTGCTTGTTGGGTATAAAAGAATTGAGCAATTAAGTCGGTGGATGACACATGGTGGGAAGCAGGATTCTCACTGCTGAAGTGTGAATTTACAGATAAGCAAAGAGAGGAGGCTAAAATGATTCATGTGGCAATAAAATTAATTTGAAGCTGTAAGTAGTCGTGTTTAACCTAATACAGATGGTTGCATAAAGAAATAGTTTAGATGCATGTGCATACACAGGTTAGTATACACACATGGATTTCTCTGTCCATTTAAATGAGAGGACCTGTAAGAAATGACACATTAGTAGCAACGAGCACATCTAGCATCCAGATCTTAGTGTCTCATAACATTCTTCAACATAAAATGACCCATGGGACCTACGAGAAATGGCTGATTATAGTAAATATACAAAATGAATCTGTAGCACTTTATGCTTTCAGAAAGTTCTAAACAAACACATACACACACACAAACACACATTCACACACATTTTGATTGGAGTATGTCAAAGGAGTGTAAGAGGAAACTAAAGAGCTCCCTATGTCCAAAGTTCAATGCTGTAATAATTTGAGCAACAAAACAAATAATATATTATTAGATTGTAAGTCAACACATCAAATGAATATTCCTGAGTCTCTATATTTACCATAATTCATTAAACAAATTAATAAATGAGAGAGAACTTAAAATCTGCCATGCAGAATAATATTTCTAAATAACTTAAGTAGGTACTCCATCCTCAAGAAGGGGAAGCATAACTCCCCACTTCTTCAGTGTTGGCTGCACAAAGTAACTTCCTTCCAGAGCCCAGCACAGAAACAGTGTAGGAAAAGGGTAATTTTACAGTGCAGAAAAATGACAAACACCTTCTCAGCCAGGTGATAAAGGTCAACATTAACAGTCATAAATCACGTTGCTAGTTTGCACTCTTCATACGATGCAATGAATATGGCACTTTATTTCTCTGACCTTTCCCCCCAAATCCATAACCCCAATACAATCATGAGAAAAACAAATTCCAATAGAGGAACATCCTACAAAATTCTTGACCATTACTCCTCAAGGCTGTCAAGGTCATCAAAATAAAGTCTGAAAAACTGTCATAGCTAACAGAAGCCTAAGGACAGATGGCAATTAAATTTAATGTGGTGTCCTGGATGGGATCGCTTAACAGAAAAAGAGGACATTAGGGGGAAGACTAATGATATGTGAATGAAGTCTAGACCAGAGTTAATACCAGTCTATCAATATTGGCTGACTAATTGTGACAGATATCTCATACTAATGTAGAATGTTACTATTAGGAGAAACTGGGTGTGGGGTAAATGGGAACCCTCTGTCTTAATTTCTCAGTAAACATAAAACTGTTCTAAAAAATAAAGTGTATTTGTTAATGGTAGGTAGATGATAAATGCCACTCTGAGGTAACTAGAATGCTATTTTGAAACGGAATTACTTGTTTTTTAAAATACTGACTAATGTTAATCAAAAGATTATGATGCATAGTTGTTTACCTTGTGAGCTCCATATGAGTCTACTGCTGAGTTGATCACCAAATCAGTAATTTGTCGTGTGTTCAAACTTGCAGACCCCAATAATGTACATGCTTTCCTCTAGATTCCAGCATTAAGCACCGTGCAGTTGTTTTTTTTTTTTGAGAAGGAGTCGCTCTGTCGCCAGGCTATAGTGCAGTGGTGCAATCTCAGCTCACTGCAACCTCCACCTCCTGGGTTCAAGCAATTCTCCTGCCTCAGCCTCCCAAGTAGCTGGGACTACAGGCGCGTGCCACCACGCCCAGCTAATCTTTGTATTTTTAGTAGAGACGGGTTTCACCATGTTGGCCAGGATGGGCTCGATCCCTTGACCTCGTGATCCGCCCGCCTCAGCCTCCCAAAGTGCTGGGATTACAGGCGTGAGCCACAGCACCGTGCAGTTTTGAGAGAAGTAATTATAAATCAAAACTGACCTGAGTAACCACCAGCCCAGCATTCAGGACTTTCTGGGGATTGCTGTGGCTCTGCCAGACTTACAAGCAGTAGTGATGTAGAACCTGTCATTAGCTTGTGTAATGCTTGACAAAGAATAATCTGTCAAGAAATGTTTTCACTTTTACTAGTCAGTGCACTATCCAATGCCAGTTTCGGCATGGTGGATACTAAATAACAAAGCTTTGTTTTGAATACATGTTTGTTCCATTTCTCCTTTTTGCTAAATCCTGTGAGGATATGCTCTCCACTTAGTGACATGTGATACTGTACTAGAAGATTTTACTTGCTCTGTAATAAAGGAGGACTAAATGAACGCTATGCTATGGTGGTTAAACTGACAGGAAAGGCATGACCGAAAAATGTCTAAATACTACTAAGGGAAGAAGAAAGGTTGAAGGGAAGGTGAAAATGTGCACTAAGATTTGATGGGTGAGTAGGACTTCAGAGAGCGGAGAAGGATCTATGGCTTTCTAATGGAAACAAGGGCCTGAGATAAATATCAGAGCTATGGACATGCATACTGCACTGGGCAATGGTTGTTAAGTCTGAGATGGTTGAAGAATAGGGTTTAGAAAGAGATAGAGTGAAAAATAAAGCCTAGAACTGAGACCATCTGTCTCCAGCTTTGGATTCTCAGTTATTCCATTTGAAACCTAGTTCTATAAACAACTTGAATCCATTACAAAGGTTTTGATCTGACTTGGGCTTTAAAAGAGATTTCTGCCTTTGTAGCTCAAAACTCTAAGCAACTTATTTTTCTTCTCTATTCCTTTTTTCTAACATTAGGATAATGATACCCATCTGACTGAAATTTTATGAGCATAATGTAAAATTAAACCTGGAATCCATGGTGCTTTACAAAACAACGTGTGTTGTCTCTCCACAAAATGAAGTAGTATTTGATACTATTAACATAGAAGTCATGAAAATAAAAAAAGAAAAACACTTCTTGGGTGGTGAAAACTTTCCAGTATTGTAAAAGTTAATTAGAATTTGTGTGAATTATACTGTATAATTACCAAGGCAAGCACAGTATTAATGTGAATTTAAAATAGTAAGAGTAAGATTAAAGACATATAATTTAGCTCAAATGTGACATCTTGACAACCTGCAAAAATTGCTAGAAATGAATGGTTTTTAATATTAAGAAATATAATAAGGATTGGTTGATTATTTAATAATTTAGAGAATTTACATAAAAGTTATTACAATGTGGGAACAGTGTTCTTGTTAACTCATTATATGGTGTGGTTATGTTACCAACTACAGAAATTTAAACTAAGGGGAAAGAATCACTTTACTCTCTTTTTATGTGAACCGACATCACTCTCACTGTATTGTTATAGTTGTGAAGCTAATATTTTGTAAATTAGAAAACATAATCTCTAGGTTTTATGTGGTTCCTTGACTTAATCTAGTCCTGCTGTACTAGCCTTTATTATTATTATTTTTAATCCTGTTGATTTTCTTGGGGTCCATATTCAATCCTATATTTAACTTAAAAAAAAACTTAAATAGAAAAGTTATATAAATATAATATATATTATATATTATACAATAATTATATCATATATATATAATTTGATTACCTGAAAGCATATACTGTATGTTCTAAGATTGTGTTTATGGAATAAAAATGTATGATTTTCCAAAAATGTATGAGTGTAGAAATGTGTGATTTTTAGAAAACTGTTTCTGGTCCAGCTGCATTCTGTCCACTTATTCCCCAAGTTAAATAATTCGTGTTCACTTTGTTTCTGAGTTAGTTTTCATCTTATAAAATTGGAATGATCCTAATGTTGACTCCTTAAACAACTTTAAAGAGATACAATAAACCATGCTATTATTTAAAAAAAAAAAGGAAAAGAAAAGCTATTTCAAATTCTTATGCTTGGCAAGTTACAGTTGATCAATATAAATGAGCAAGTAAGTAGAGACCAATTTATTTAATGTGTCCAAGAAAATAGTATATTTCACATTTGTGCTATTTTCAAGGTAATCCTGGTTAATTAAAAAACAACCACTACAACAAAAATTCAAAGACTATAAGCCTAACTTGATCCTTCAGAGCTGTAAAAAATGCGATTAAATATCCAGAGTTTCTGTGTTTTGTTACTGTGACTGTCTCTTTGATATAGGTGTTACCAAAGTATGTGAAACAATAGAAATTCTTAGATGCATTTAAGGTGGTCTATGAATTTATAAGGTCTATGAATTTCAGCTAAACATGTAACAGATCTGCATTTATTCAAGAAAATACAAAGAAACAAAGACAACTCTCAGGAAGAGAAAGTATATAAGATTGGATACATTTTTAAAATGATACCACTAATTTTATTTTTGCTCATTCTTTTATAGTGTGATATGTGTTTTAGAAATCATGTTTTATATTTCTTTAAGATCTCAAATTGGCTCTTTCTTTTGATTTTCTATTTCTGTAAATGTTTAGTTATGATAGAGTTTTCTATATTCATATAAATGTATGTATATGTGTATGTGTGTATGCATATATATACGTATGCATATCACCAATATCTAGTTTTTTATAGGCAGTAACCATAAGAAACATAAAAATATGATTTTATATACTTTATATATTTACAATATTAAAGCCTTAAAATATGTACTATATAATAAGTAATATATGCCAAATCATATAGGATATATTTAATGTATAATATACAAACATGAAATATGACATAAAATATATAATAACGATATAGACTATATTAGAAGTCTGTGTTGTCTATTCTGAATTACATAAACAATCATTACAATCATGTCTTTTTTTTTTTTTTGAGATGGAGTTTTCACTCTTGTTGCCCAGGCTGGAGTGCAACTGCTCACCCCAATCTTTGCCTCCCTGTTCAAGCAATTCTCCTGCCTCAGCCTCCCGAGGAGCTGGTATTACACGCATGCACCACCATGCCCGACTAATTTTGTATTTTAGTAGATATGTGGTTTCTCCATGTTGTTCAGGCTGGTCTTGAACTCCTGACTTCAGGTGATCCCCCCTCCTCGGCCTCCCAAAGTGCTGGGATTACAGGTGTGAGCCACCGTACCTGACCAAAATCATGTCTTATTTATGTTTAATAAACCAAAATAAATAATTAGACAAAGTAGAAAGCCCACTTTGCTTAGATAAAATTCACACTATTTTTTAGGTAAAATTTTATGTTATTACAAAGAGATGGTTTAAAATCTATGGAGTGGCTGGGTGTGGTGGCTCAAGCCAGTAATCCCAGCACTTTGGGAGGCCGAGGCGGGAGAATCAAGAGGTCAAGAGATCAAGACCCTCCTGGCCAACATGGTGAAACCCCGTCTCTATGTTAAAAGAAAAAAAAAAATCTATGGAGTGAGTTAAGGGTCTAGTGAAATTCTTCTGCATGGGGATATTCAGTTTTCTCAATACTATGCATTGAAGAGATGTTCTTTTCTCTTGTGTGTTTTCGACATTTTTGTTGTAAATAATTGGATTAAAGATTTAAATGTAAGACCTGAAACTGAAATTACTAGAAGCAAACACAGAGGAAACCTACACAACATTTGTCTGAGCAATATTTTTTTCATTTCATCCCCAAAAGCCAGAAAATCAGAGCAAAAATAAACAAATGAGATTATATCAAACCGAAAAGATTTTGCACAGCAAAAACAAAAATAAAAACCAATAAAAACAAACTACAAAATAGGATAAAATATTTGTACATTGTATATTTGGATTAGGGGTTCATATCCACAATATATTAGGAATTCAAACACATTATAGCAAGAAAACATATAACCCATTTTAAAAAATGAGCAAAGGACCTGAATAAAGATTGTTTAAAAGAAGACATACGATGGCCAAAAGATATATTAAAAGTGCTCATTATCAGTAATCATCAGGGAAATGCAAATAGAAACCACAATGAGAATCACCTCTATATCTATTAGAATAGCTACTTTCAAAAAGATGAAAAAATTAGTGTTGCTGGGGGTATGGAGAAAAGGAAATCCCTGAACACTGTTGGTGGGAATGCAAGTTAATTCAGCCATTATGGGAACAGTATGGAAATTACTAAAAGAATTAAAAACAAAACCAGCATATGATCCAGCAATCCCACTGTTTGATATACATCCAAAAGAAAATGAAATTAGCATATGCAAGAGATATCTGCACTGCTGTGTTCACTGTAGCATCATTCATGATAGTTATGGAATCAACCGAAGTATCCATCAATGGACAAATGGATAAAGAAAATGTGATATACAGGCTGGGTACAGTGACTCATATCTGTGATCTCAGCAATTTAGGAGACTGAGGCTGCAAGATTGCTTGAGGCTAGGAAACCATCTACACAAAAAATTTTTATAAATTAGCTGAGCATGGTGGTATACATCTATAGTTCCAACTACTCATTTTTTTTTTAGCTAAAAAAAATTAGCTCAGCATGGTGGTATGCATCAACAGTTTCAAATACTACTATACACATTCTAAAATGTTTTATGTAGAAAATACTAGTTATCCTACTCAGGAGGAGCCTAGGAGGTTGAGGCTGCAGTGAACTCTGATCACACCACTGCACTCCAGCCTGGGTGGTAGAGCAAGATTCAAAGAAGAAGAGGTGAGGAGAGGAGGAGAGGGGAGGGGAGGGGAGGAAAGGAAAGGAAAGATCTTGCAACAATCCTGCATGATCTGCACGTGTACCCCAGAACCTAAAATGCAATAAAATCTATATTTAAAAAAAAGAAAGAAAAAGAAAGAAGACAGAAAAAAAATGTGATCTATATATACAATGGAATACTATTCTGCCTTAAAAAATTGTTATTTGTGACAACGTGAATAAACTTGAAGGACATTATATTAAGTGAAATAATCCAGGCACAGAAAGACAAAAACCACACGTTCTCACTCTTATGTGGGAACAAAAACAATGAAACTCAGAAGATATATACTCTCAGAAGCAGAGAGTAAAACGGTGACTACCAGGGCATGGCAGGTGGGGATATGGGGGAGATGTTGGCTTAAGGGACAAAATTTCAGTAACATGAGATGAATAAGTTCAAGAAATTCTTTGTACCACATAGTGAGTATGATTAATAACAATGTATTATATACTGGAAAATTGCTGAGAGTAGATTTTAAGTGTTTACATCACAAAAAATTAGGTAATGCATATTAACAATTGACCCATTTTGTAATGTATACATCTACAAAAATAATATTGTTCTCTATATATATATGTTTATTAAAAATGTTTATTTAAAATTTGTATTTAGAAAATACCAGTTATGTGAGAACTTTGAATTTATAAGGATTGGCAAACTTGCATATTTATATTTTTAAATGAAATAAAATAAGGCAAGCATGTATATTTTTTGTTTGCTTTAAAACTAGATCATAAATTTTGAATGTCTTAAATGCAAAGAGGAATTGGAACACGTTTTTAAACGATTGTCTTCCAATATGCTGGTTAGTATCTCGTCTCACCTTCTTTTTAGAATTTCAAGTACAGCTCACAGATTTCCAGCCACTTTGAGTCAAAAGAAGTCTCACTTTGAGAATTAAAACAAATATCAAAGTCAAATAATGAAAAATCTCAATATGCAATTTAAAGCTTAAGTATCATATAAAATTATTATTTCTCCTCTCCCCTCAGTTCCAGGACCTGCAGTAGAGACCAGGGTTGTGGTCTTTTCTTTACTCTTTCTTTTATGTCTTCCACGTCATGCTGGTAGAATCTTCAGGATGAATGTCAGGTAAATTGGATTGGAGGAAAGGAAACGAAGTGCTTTATAACTGGGGCTATTACGATTCTGCTTTCAGTAACCTTTTTGAGGCAGACATTCACATGCTATGTCTCCCATAGGATTTATTTCTTTCTCTTTAATTTGAACTCTTACTACTCTCCTGCAAATCCTGCCTAGAGAACCTAATGGCTAAGGTTTTCTTGCTTGAAAAGTTTGCCCCCTTGCTGGTTAATTTTAGGACAGCTCAATCCTGTCTGTCTTTCATAGCGTCCGTTTGACCCACACATCCTTCATATGTCCAAAAAGGGCATTCAGTCTGTCTGACTGCTGCCTTCTACCTCTTGTGGCTACTGTTCTGCCTTCAGGATTCTACAGGGAAGGAGCAGCACTAGTTTGTATGTCCATAAATGTCCCTTTCAATGTCCTGGGGGAAAGTAAAATGCTCCATTCTTTGAAAACACCTTTCACTTCATTCCCACTGCTGTTCCAGGCTGTACCTAAAAGTTTATGCAACTTGGCACACATCCACCCACAAAGTTAGTTGGATTTCTCATTTTGTAGAGATCTCTGAGCATTTCCTTTGAACATCACCGTTTTTTTGTCCAAGGAAGCCACCTAATCCCAAATTCTCTCCAGGAGCATGACGCTGAAACCTCCTCGCTGGCTCTTCAATTTTGTTCAATATTAACTTGCACAAACTCTAGATTTCTAGCCTTTAAAATATAGACTGAGTGGGAGAATGGGAGGGTGCATCATAGAACAGTTTTGTTACTTTTAAGAAACCTTGGAAGAAGTGTTTAGCAACATTTCATCTCTCTCTAGTGTAGGGTGCTTATCTCTTTCTAATATCTAGAGTGTAATCATCTCTTGCTTTCAGTTTGGGGCCTTTTATGAAATTATAATAAAGTGGGGATACAAAAACAATATGATGCAGAATCACAGCATTGCAGTTAGGAGACCAATAGAAAGAAGTCTGCTATTGATCTTTTTCTGTTGATTAATCTACTTTGTATTCAGAACCAAAGAACCAAAAAGAAGTTTAGACACACTGTCCATGTGTGCAGGTACTTATGTATTATACAGAAACAAGACACTGTACTAGTCAGGGTTTCCTAGAGAGACAGGACAAATGGGAGATTATATAATGTGGCCAATAAGAATCCCGTCTAGCTGGCTGCCATGCTTTACCATAAATTCTCTAATGTATTAGCACTCTTGCCTCCGTTCAACTTACAATTTTCTACACTAGTCCAGAGGTCTCCATTTCTCTAAGAAACAATGGTTAGTTATAATGGGGAATATTATTTGTATTATTCTTTTTCACACATTGAGCATAAAAACCATACCAGTGTGGAATGATTACCCATTGAATATAAAGGGAAATTTGTTAAGTATCAACTTACAGGATCATGAAGTCCCACGATAGGCTGTCTGCAAGCTTGAGGAGCAAGGAGAACCAGTCCGAGTTTCAAAACTGAAGAACTTGGAGTCTGATGTTTGAGGACAGGAAGCATCCAGCACTGGAGAAAGATATAGGCTGGGAGTCTAGGCCTGCCCTGCCTTTTCATGTTTATCTGTCTGCTTTATAATCGCTGGTAGCTGATTAGATTGTGCCCACCAGATTAAGGGTGGGTCTGCCTTCCCCAGCCCATGACTCAAATACTAATCTCCTTTGGCAACACCCTCATAGAAACACCCAGGATTAACACTTTTGACCTTCAATCCAATCAAGTAGACACTATTAACAACCTCAGTAACTGACCTAAAATAGGCACAGATTGAGTTATTTCTTTTAAGACTATTGTTTCTCATGTGGCTTAATTGGCTTGTCTTTCTCATTTTAGAAATTCATTCTTTTTCTCTTTATTGTAAATATTTACTATTATTTCCTCTCCCCCTTCTTTAGCAGTTGTTCTTTTATTATTATTGTTATTATTATTATTATAGTTGGGTTAAATCTGAATGATTAAAAGGTAGAAAACATTGATATCTAACAGTATTTTTTACTGCGCTCAAATTGTATTGCAAGTAATCAGATATGTCTATTACCTATGAAGATTTAAGATGTTGTTCGATTGTCTGTAATGTAGAAAAAGTAACATGTTATATTTAAATTTTGATTAATTGGTGACAAGTTGAATGGCTTTGCAGACTCTCAACAACTTTCAGGTTTGAATTCAAATGAGCACATTTTCAAATCACTTCAAGCACTATACTTTTCCTCCCATGAGTATTAGAATAAGATATTTTGAAAATAGAAATGAGGAGATGTATTGTAATTAAAGATTTCAATGTAAATTAGTACAGATAGGCAGTATTATAATAGTGAAATATAATGACATTTCAAAGCTCCCACTGCAGTTTTGTAAAAATTTATATTTCTACACAATTACCAAAAAATAGGTTACTGCAGAAAACACCTTTTGCAAAGCCATGGAAAAAAAGAAAACAGTTTTCCATAAGATTATGAAGGACAGAGGTGAAGAGAAAGAATTATCATACAATAAAGAGAATCAGTTCTCTCACTGATAGGTCTTCATTTCACAAACAAAGTTTGTGAATTGCATATGAATGCATTTTTGATCCACATATAAAATGTTTTGGAATGTTTATGCATTATTAGATTGACCGAAAGTTACAATAAAATTGTGTTTTCTGTATTGTACTATCATGTTCTTGATATAGCCCATAGCACTTTAAAAATAAAGGATAAATAGGTTAAGTGAAAATCATTGAAAATATTTATCATGGAAATACTAATTTCATTAAAGCTGGTAGGTATTAATCACCATTAGACAAAGCTAACTTGAGATAAAGGAATATTATCAGTGGGAAATAGAACTTTGGATCATGAAAATATTTGTAAGTCAAGACAAACCTTGTACCACAAATGATTAAAAAGAAAATCTTAAAATTAAATAGCAGAAACAATTTAATTCAACTGCATATTAACATTTGATATAATTATAGACAAATAATTCATAAAACTTTTGAATTCAGTAACCTGAATATAGACCTTTAGTGAGCAAAATCTCCAAGAAAATTGTATTTGATGCAATGTTTCCTTTAGTTTAGAAATATTTGTAATTTTGAAACTATTTTGTATGGATTCAGGATAAGACAAATGAGTAAATATGTTTTCATTGTTGACAGCTAAAGTTCTCACTCTGAAAGAAAGCCAGAAAAACATATGGAATCAGAGAAAGTAAGAATATGTCCTTTATCTTGTTTTGGAATAGTGATGTGATTCATATTTTGAGTAGAAAACAGAACCTAATTCTGCAGTAGCAATGATCACACCTATTACCAAAGTTTAGTGTTATAAGTAATATTTCTCATTATAACTAACCATCATTTCTCAGAGAAATGGAGGCCCTCTTGACTAATGTAGGGGACATTTAAGTTGAACCGAGGCAGGAGTGCTAAATCATTAGAGAGGTTATGGTAAAGCACAGCAGCCAGCTGGAAGAGATTCTCATTGGCCACATTTGGGACACTTTGAGTGTAAAATATGTAACAGTGTTGAATTATTACTCTTTGAATTAGAAAAATAATTCATGAGTCTATAATAGCACTCACAGAAATAGGAAGAGAAGAAGAAAGTTCTCTTTGTACAAGGCAGTATCAGCTGAGTAATGTAGAGAGGTAAACAGAATTAGCAAATCAACAATGCAGTATTCGATTCAGGCAACATCCTCTGAGAGAAAACATACTGAGAAGAAGGAAAGTGACACAATCTCAGAGTATCTTCTACAGATTGCTTAGAGAAAATAGGTTCATTCACTAATTTAGTATCGCTAATAATGATAAATAACAGAAACTACTTATTACCTGATGTGATAGGAATAGGGCTACACATCTTTAGAGTATTATTGCTCAAAATGTTTACCCTGAATCTAATTACAAGAAGGAAAAATCAGAAATATACACCAAATGTGGTAAAGTACAACTGTGAACATTACAACTGATTTGGATTGTAAAAAATATTGATTTGCATTGTATCTAGGTGTTAAGTGTTACAAATGATGTTTCTATAAAAATTCTAGAATGTGTCTTTTGGTCCTCATATAAACATACTCCTGTTGGCATACACCAAAGAGTGGAATTGCTGGATTAAAGAGTGTTAATATTCTCAGCTCTAGAGAGTGCTCTCACATTTTCCACAGTGATTTTAACAAATTATATTCCTTTTGTCAATAGATGTGAGTATGGATTGCTTTTCTTTCTCATCAACATTATTTTTTACATCTTACTATTTTAGACTTTCTGGTTGGGATATAATGGTATTGGCTTTTATATAAATTTGCATTTTCTAATACATAATGTAGTTGAGAATCTTTTGCATGCTTATTGTGTACTATTTTGTATTTGATTGAAGTTTTTCATGTTACAACTTTAAAGATTTGACCTTTTTTAAACTTATAAAATACTGTGTAAAAACCCTTATTATCTCTGCTCCTCACCCTATCCCCGAATCTTACATTTTCAAAGCCTCCAGTAGATGTGTTCATTTGAAACATTTACTCAAAACAAAATAGCCTATGTTTTTAAAGTTTTAGATGTATAAGATGTTTAGATGTATAAGATGATATAGTTGAGCAGCCTTTTTCATATGTTTGTTAGTCATTAGGAAACATTCATTAGGGAAGTTACTATCAATTCTTTCTCTTATAAACTCTTATCAGATATTTGTACTGTTGATATCTAGTTTCATTTGGTAGGCTGTTTTTTTTTTTAAATAATCTATTTTTTAGAGTAGTTGTGTGTTCACTGCAAAGCTGAATGGAGAGTACAGAGAATTTCCATATATTCCTTGTACATAAATACAAACCATGACCACTGACATCCTACACATAATAATTTTCATTGAGATTTTGATTGGAATTAAACTGAATCTATAGTAAAGTTGAGAAGAACTGACATCTTAACAATACTGAATATTCTTATTCATGAACATAAAATCTCTCCATTCATTGAGTTCTTTTCTAATTTCTTTCACCAGTGTTTTGTAGTTTTTCTTCATATAGATATTTTATATATTTTGTTAGATTTATACTTAAATGTTTCATCTTTTGGCATGTTAGTGTAAATGGCATTATGTTCTTAATTTTAAATTTCAGTTGTTCATTATTGGTATAGTAAGTCAAGAAAGCAATTGGCTTTTGTATAATAACTTCATATCTTCCAATCTTGTTATAAATGCTTACTGACTCCAGGTTTTTTTGTCAGTTCATTTGGATCTTCTACATAGACAGTCATGTCATCTGCACACAAAGTTTTATTTTTTTCTTCTCAATCTCTGTTTTAATTTCCTTTTCTTGTCTTACTTTCAGTATGATGATGAAAAGGAATTATGTGAGGGGACATTCTTGTCTTTTATCTCATCTTAGTGGAAAAACTTATTTTTAAAAAACTAAGTCTGATGTTAGCTGTAGGTTTTTATGCAGATACTCTATCAAACTGAAGAGGCTCCCAGTACTCTAATTTGCTGAGAGTTTTGTATCTTTAAAAAATCAGGATTAAGTATTTTTTGTCAAATGCCTTTTCTTCAGCTATTGATATAATCATGTGATTTTTCTTTGTATGTTTATTGATGTGATGGATTATATTAGTTTAGTTTTGTACTTTGAACCAATCTTACTTACATGGGATGAAGTCCACATAGTTCTGGTATGTAATTCTTTTTATAAATTATTCACTTCAATTTGTTATTTTTTTTTTTCTGAGGATTTTTGCATCTGTGTTCATGAAAGATATTGTTTTGTAGTTTTATTATAATCTCCTTGTCTAATTTTTGTATGAGGGTAACTGTTCTCACAGAATTAATTAGAAAGTACTCCCTCTGCTTCTGTCTTCTAGAAGAGATTATGGAGAATTTGTATAATCTTTTTCTTAAATGCATGGTAGAATTCACTAGTGAACACATATGGGCCTCAGTCTTTCTGTTTTGGAAGGTTATTCATTATTGATTCAGTTTTTTAAGTAGACATGCCTATTCAGATTGTCTATTTGCAGGTTGCTTTTTCATTCTCTTAAAGCTACCTTTGGAAAAATAGAAATTCTTAATTATAATATGATGCGATGCTTCAATATATTGCAGGATTAATCCTTTTGGGTCCTCTTCAAGACATCTTTGCCTATACTAACATCACAAAGATGCTCCTCTAAGGTTTGTCATTTATTGGATTTCAAATTTAAAAGGCAAGAAAAACTTCAATGCATTTAGAAAAGAATTTTGTGCATAATATCAAGTAGGCATTACTTTAGGACATTCCATTGAATTAGTACCTTTAGTTGAAAGTCCATCTTTCCCAGCTAAACTGCAAGGTCACTGTTCCCATATACCAGGTGACTCTATTTGTGCAGAAGTATTCAGGACTCTATTTTTCTAGTCATTTAATGTAATTTTAAGGCAAAAAAAATTAATTAGACTAGCATTATAATACATCCTAAGTCTTTCAGTGATGTACTTTTTCTAAAATAAAATCTTGTTTCTTTTTAGGCATATGCATTTCCATATGCATTTGAGTTAGCTTGTTGATTTCAACACTGCCCTCTCTCTGTCTCTCTCTCTTATTCTTTCTCTCTCTATATATGTATAATTATTACAATTATTTACAATAATTATATATAAGTAATTATCACAATTATATATAATTATAACAATTGTAATAATTCATGGAACAAATTTGCATCACCCAGATAAAAAACACATTTAATAATCTTTTCATGTGTTTATTGCTCTTTATTTTGTATGTGATTGAAGTTTTTTATGCCACCCTATGTCTAGATATTTAAATATTATCTACTTAAAGTCAAATAGTACCTTTATTCTTTTCTTTCCAAATTGTAACCACATTTAAAAAATTTATTCTATGTTTTGTTTTGGCTAGAATGTCAAGTGCAATGTTGAATAGAAAGGCATGATTTAAAATATTCTTGTCTTTCCCCAAATGTTAGAGGCAAGGCTTTAAATATTAACCATGGAGTATGGTATTTAGTGGAGTTCTTATACATGGTTTTTATTAGATAACAGATACTAAGAATTTTAAAATATAAATGATTGACAAATTTGATCAGATGTCCTTTCTGCATCTATTAAAGACAAGTATTGTTCTCCATCTTTTAAGAATCACATTGATTTCTCCTTTTTTGTTATTGTGATAGAATATATTAAAGCATTAATATATTAATACATCAAATGCTAAATGACCCGTCTTCCTACAAATAACTGGGGTAGATTATCCATATACACAATTCTAGATTTATTTATATTCTTTTGTTGCATCTATTTTTCGCATCTAATAATGTCAAGATTATGCTAGCTTTATTAAAAGACTTGGTAAATATTTTCTTTTTTGATCTTGTCTGGCAGACTTTGTATACAATTGATGTTACATTTTCCTTGAATGTCTTGACAAATTTGTAGGTGGAGTCATATGAACTAGTAATTTTCCTTTTGTGAAGATGTTTAATAATACATTAAAATTTCTTTAATAGATACATATGCAAATCTTTTATTATTCTGTCATTTTATGATGATGATATCAATAGTGTTATAATGTCCACTTTATATGTTGACATATAATTATTTTTTTTAATTGATAAGTGATATGAGATATTTATCAAGTTTAAAAAGTTTCCAAAAAATCAACTTTTGGCTTTGTCTAACTATTCTACTATATATTTTTATTATTTAGATTTCTATCCATGTCTTTATTACATCTTTTTACATACTAAGTTTAATTTGCCTTGTCCCTTAATTTGAATAGAAAACATTTCAAATCTTTTGTTACTTACATTCTTTTGATAATCATATTGTTTTGATATGTTTATCTACGCCGATACATTTTATTCCAACTATGCTTTATTTATACCCTGCAAGAATCGAAAGGTTTAGTATTCAGCTAAATATTTTCTAATATCCATCGATTCTTGTTTGAATTTTGGGATTTTCTGAGATATGTGGTTTGATTTTTCACACTTAGGAATGTTCCAGTTATCATTTGTTAGAGAAATAAAAACATTTAAATATTTTAAACATTTTGAGGATTTCCTTTAACTCAGCTATAAAATTTGGCAAATGTTTCATGGCAACTGAAAAAAAAAACGTGATTTTTATTGTTTTGTGATACCAGGTTCTTTCTATAGGAATGAAAATAATTTAAATTATATTTTAATTAAAGAGGCTGAGAAGGGAAGGGAAGGAGGATGAGAAGAAGGTGATCAAGGGTCAAAGATACAGTCAGATGAAAAGGTTAAGTTCTGGTATTCAGTAGTACAGCAGGGAAATTACAGTTCTCACTCATAGGTGGGTGTTGAACAATGAGAACATGTGGACACAGGGAGGGTAACAACACCAGGACCTGTTGGTGGGTGGGAGAGCTAGGGGAGGCATAGCAGGGGTGGGGGGGATTGGGGAGGGATAACATTAGGAGAAATACCTAATGTAGATGACGGAGAAGTGGATGCAGCAAACCACCATGGCATGTGTATACCTATGTAACAATCCTGCACAATCTGCACATGTACCCCAGAACTTAAAGTATAATAAAAATATTAAAAAATAATTTATTATATATCTCAAAATAGCTAGAAGAAAATAATTATAATTTTTCCAACAGGAAGAAAAGATAAATGTTTGAGGTAGTGGATAGCTCAATTGCCCTGACTTTATCATTCCACATTTCATATATATATCAAAATAACACACATACCCTGAGAATATGTACAGCTGTCACATACCAATGAAAAATAAAAGAAAATGATTCCTTGCTCACTTTTCCATTCCTTCTATCAGCTACTGGAGGAGGTGTGTCAAAGTAGTTTTTAATATTGTAAGTTATTTTTCCCTATCAATCTGATTAATTTTTGCTATATGTATATAATAGCTATGTTACTAAGTACATAGAAGTTTGAGACTACAAAATAATTATAACTCATGAAATTTTTATAGCTTGTAATGTTTTTTGCTTTTAAGTATCATTTTTTTTAGCCTTTCCATGGTATATTATTTTCCAAATTTTTCTTTCAACGCTTTTGTGTCTTTTATCTTTGCAACATAACACTTGAGAGATGTAGGTTTAGAATAAAATCGAGTTCCACAATATTAGGGCATAATTTTGAGAATTTAGCACGTATTCTATATAATAACTGAAATCGTTGGGTTTTTACCTATAATTTTATTACGTGTTTTCCATTTGACTCACTTATTTTAAGATCCTACCTTCTATGTTGTTTGCTTTTTAACTAATAAAGACTTTAATTATTTCATATTTCTGTTTAATAATGTGATATCCTTTCATTTTAATAATTTTATGTTACAGATTACATTACCTATTCTTAAATTTTTTCAGTATAGTACAAAGATTTATGTAATAAATCTACATGGGAACTCCAGAACACATTGCTCCTTCAGATGCTTTTGCCATCTGCCTTACTTCCTCTCTTAATACATTTGAAACTCCACAAAACACTACCGTTGTTGTTTTGAGTACTTGATATTTATTATATACATTTACAAATTTAACTCCGTTTCCAGTATTCATTATTGCCTCTTGTAATCATATATATATACATCTATATAGTTATATATATATATATATATTATATATATATATATGTAAACACATAACTGTAAATTAAATGAAAAAGGTTTTTGGCTGCATAGAACAGCTTCTGATATCTGAATCAAATTAAGATATTAAATATTTATAGAAACCAGCTTATAGATATAAAATTAAGTTTTAACACACTTTAATTCAATATTGATTGCTAGTCATTTTGGGGGCAAAAATTCTAATAAAAAATGAGCACATTCTCCAAATTTCTTGGCGATTAGTAAAATTGTTAAAAAGTATTCACTTTTTAAGAATAGAAATTTTTATGATTTAAAATAGTGCTATATAAATTATCTGTAAAATACGCCACAAACATAGTGACTTAAAAAAAACTTTATTCTCTCATCTATTTCTGTTGAACAAACAAACATCTCAGTGTGGTTTATCGCTTTCTTCCACTCAGGGTCGAAGAAGGGTGTCTTCTGGAATCAGCCTGGCCACATTTTTATCTGGTGAAGAATCCACTTGCATCCTTGGTCAGGTTGTTGGCAAGATTTATTTCCTTACCTTGGTAGTGGAACTGAGAGCTCTAGATTTTTCCTGACTGTCACTTGGAAGCTGCAATCAGCTCCTGAGGCTATGCACAGTTCCTCTGCATGTGATCCTCTCTGTGAGCAGTAAGCAATGTGGTGGCTCGCTTCTTCAAGGCCAGCTGGAAAGCATGACGGTGAATCTGGTAGAAAGATAGTAGCTCTTATAAAGTTACGTAATGCTGAGAGTGACATCTTAGTACTTTTACCGTATTTTAGTGGTTAGAAGCAAATCGTATCTTTCCTGCACCCAAGGGAAGGGGAGTATAAAAAGGCATAAGCACCAATAGGTGGGAACAGTGAGAGCATCTCAGATTTTGTTGCCACATGATCCTATCCATGAATGTGGCTCTTCTAAATATAGTAGTTTCAAAAATAAACTTGAGTCAATGAGGAAAAGGAAAAGTAAGTCAAATCAGAGATTTATTCATTATATAAATAATACTATATCCATCTTCAGAAAATGCGCTTCAAATTTTGCGTATGTGTATTGAAATGTTTCAGAGCAAAAAAAGTTTAGAATTCTATTTCTACATGAAATTTCAGTTGTTAACGTCAACATTTAATCTTAGTGTATGTGTTTGCTAAAGAGAAGATAACATCGTTTGTTTTAAAACCTGATTATTCACTCAGAATTACATTTTTCCTCAACACTCTATGTAACTGCTATTTAAAACACCAGTTAAAGTTTCTAGAAAAGAAATCTTAATTATGAGAGAATACTTGATTCAACACCTATAATACCTTTCAAGTCACCATTGAAAATACTTTTAGCCATAGCTTTTGTTTCATTTGACAGGAACTTTTTTTCTACTTCCTCTTGACTGTTACTGCTGGTTTTTCTGCCCCCTACGAACATTCACACTTCACTACAAAAAGCTAAGTGGAACATTCTAAACTGTTATTCCTTTACCACATTTGACACTTCTTTTGACCTGGGTACAAAGTTAGGAATTTGAGTTGGTTTCCTTTATAGTGTTAGAAAGTTTAAAATGCATACGATAACATGAAACTGTTGATTATTTTGTGTAACTCGTAAAATATATTTGATAGATTAATTTTTTGAAACTTACATATATAATCTATTTTATTAAGATATAATAACATAAATATATATCAGGTACTTAAATACACTAGTAATTTAAAGCAATGACACTATTAATCATTTTATACTGAATTTCATTGTGAACATGCTGTGCCATTTGGACACTCAGATTAAAGCAAAGTGGATATATGAAAATTAGTAACAGATAGCTTTTGTGCTGTCCATATTTGGTTCTAATAATTGATAATTAACATAATGTTTACTTAAAACATAGAGTAAAAGAATATTTCTTTCTACATAGGTGATTACTATAGGCAAAAACCAAATTGTCTATATGAAATTGGTACAAAGTATTGAAAGTACATCCAAGAGTTGTTTCCTTGGATGACCAGATTCGATGGAATTGGCTGATGAATTCTTCCTTAATCATATGCATATTGCATGCACTGAGGTCTGACATTAATTCAAGTTTTGATAGACTACCCAAATTTTTGTAAACCACAGCTTTAATTCAAAACTTGAATATTAGAGTACTTGTTATTGAGATGATAAATATTTTATAATAGTTTATTTTGAATATTTTCTCTGGAATTTTGAGGGATACATTAGGAGAAAAGTTGAAAGAAATGTTGAAAGAGAAAAGTTGAAAGAAAATGCTTATCTATGTGGTATTAAAATTAAAATTTACTTTCTGAACCCTGCTTCAAAATGTGTAACCAAGTGAGAGCTCCTTTTGAAATCATTCCAGTCTTCAACCAGATCCCAAACTCAGCTATTTCAAGTAAGTTACTTGCCTAGAGTAATATTTTTTTTTCTTTCAGTCAACACTTGAGAGTTCTCTCTTACCACTCTGAAATTCCTTAATTTTTTCATTATAAATGAAACATAATGTGAGCCTTTGATTTATAAAACATTTCCAGTCACTGTAATATCATATACCATGTAATAATTACAGATATATTATTAGCATTGATACAAAAGTAAGTGAAAAGCAATCACAGATTATAGAAGTACACAGGCTCTTGGGTCAGACTGATTTGGTTTCAAAGGCTGTATCTCAGAAGCAGTGTAACCCTGGGTAAGTTACCAGAATAATATTTAACTTACTTATAACATTAATGTGAGGATTAAGTGAAAGAGTGTATGAACAACATTTAGCACACTGACTTTCCCAAAGTATTCTCTGATTAGTCCTTTATTATTACTGATACTACTCCTGTTGCTACTATAATTACTATAATATTTCTAATCCCCCTTCTCTAATTATTACTGTAAAACTACAATTCACATGGTAAAGTTTTAGGAATCCTCACGTGCCTAAAGGTCACTAATGTGAAGAAGTAGCTGTATTGTATAACAAAAAACAATCAGACAGGACTTCCCCTTTAGTTAACGGTGGTATAAAGAACTGCTGGACTGACCCACACACAGCTAATATTATAACTATATGATTAAGAACAATTTAAAAAGCAAATACTTGAAGGCACTGGAAAATGAACAAAAGGAGTAGATTTTGGTAGGACATTCACACTCAGAGGAAGGCATAATAGAGTGATTGCACATATTTTTGGTGCTTTTAGACTAGAGGTAGGCACAGTTAGGACAATATAGTGGCTATCAGTGGAAAACTCAGTAAGTTTGGGCTGAGAAACCAATAGATTGAATGTCAGGCAACTATGACCACTGAACAGAAAAGGCAAAGTCCAGGCAACTAAAGAGCCAGAAAAAGGATACCCAAATTATGACTTCTTGTATACCTGGTTGACCCCTCAACCATTCACTTACAGACCCAAATGAATGCATTCAGCTAAAATTAAATGATCAAAATTAAGATCACGAGTGGCTACCCAAAAAAGAGAGTGCACATTTTGCATCCAAACAACTTGTTGCTAGAACAAAAGAAATGACACATCAGAAAGTTAATGAGTAAATACATTTCCTCCACAATGTAACATGAATATTGTCTGTGATATACTGCAGAAATTATCTGATATGCAAATAATTTATAATTTGAGACCCAATTTCAATTTTAAAAAACTGAGACCAAACCCCTGAGATAAACCAGTTAACCTTAGATGAGGAATTTAAAACTGCTAATAAGAAGATTCTCAAAGTAAAAAAAGTTAAATGTTTCCTAAGATCAAAAATATAGGAAACATCAATAAAGGGATAGAAACAATAAAAATTAACAAGTGGATATTTCAGAGATAAAAATAAACTGAAATTTTATTAACTGAAAATTTAAACATATAACTGATATCTTGAGGAATGATGATAAGGAAAGAGGTAGTGAACTGGAAGATACAGTAATTAAAACTATTACTTAGAAAATAATTTAGTAAGTAAATAGAGCCTCAGATAATCATTAGATAATATCAAGTAGTTTAATACACACATGATTTGATTCCTGGATGGAAAGTTTTATGGGTTGAATTGTTTCCCTTCAAAATTTGTATGCTGAAGTCCTAACCCCTAGTACCTCAGAATGTGATCTTATTTGGAGATAGTATTGTTGCAGATGTGATTAGTTAAGAAGAACTCTTAATTCCATATGGCTGGTATCCTTATCAGAAGGGAAACTTGGCCATTCACATCCATAAATGGAGACTGCACCTAAAGATAAAAGCTGAGATCAAGGTGATGCTTCTACTATTCAGGGAATGTCAAAGATTAACAGAAACTACCAAAAGCTAGGGTAACAGCCTGGAACAGATTCTTTATCAGAGTCTTGAGAAGAAACCAACCCTGCTCATCCCATGATCATAAATTTCTAGCCTTTCAAAACTAAGAGAAATTAAATTTCTGTTATGTATGATCCTCATATCCTATGGCAACCTAGCAAATGCATACGACAGGAAAGAGAAAATGAGGGCAAAAATATTTGAAAACCTAAAGGCCTATTTTTTTTTTAAATGAGAGATGTGAAGTTACTGATTTATACCATGATATAAAACATGATGGTGAGGATAAGTTCACCTTTCTGATTTAAAACTTTCTATGTTTTATGAAAAGTAGAAAAGAATAAACTCAAAATTGACTAAGGAATCCCTTGAACAACTGCTAAATAACAAAACAAAAATAAGTTTAGATGATCATTAAAATGTATCAATAAGAAGAAACATCAGATAGAGTAATATACACTAACATGCTATCATACTAATTATTACATGAAGTTATAATAGACTCTCATACAAAGCCACTGATTATCATAATGGATAAAAAGAAGACATGGCTTAAGTACAATGACAGATGTAAGTTGAAAACAGATGTTTCACAAATAAATGCAATGCAAACAAATAAATCTTAAGAAGGGTAGCACAACTTTTGTTAAATAGATTTTAGAATAAAACTAGTTATTACCATTAGAAAAGCAGGACATTTCCTAATGAAAAAATCGTCAATTCATTCTAAAACCGTATCAATTGTAAATGTATATGTGATCTAATAAGAAAGCTTCAAAACACATGTAGAGAAAACAACACAATTAATAAATTACACAAGCCCACAAAATAGCTGGAACATCTTAACACCCCTGTTTGGGAAATTCATGTAAGAACTAGATTTAAAGTATCAGTGAAAACATGTAACAGTGGAACAGCACTATTAATCACGTCACCTATTCAATATTTTTTGGGCTCCAAAAATATTAAATAGGTCATGTGATTAATAGTAGCACACATTCTTTTCAAGTGATGGCATATATTTACCAGAATAGACAATATTCTGGGACGTAAGTATTAACAAAACAAGATGTATTAAACTTCTCCACCATAATTACAATGAAAAATAATAAAGCAAGCATTTAAAAAAATTTCCAAATACTTTGAAAGTAAACAAAAATGATCCCAATAATTCATAGGTCAACAAAAAATCAGAGCACATGAGAATATATTTTGAATTAAATGGAAATGTCAGCACAGCAAATTAAAAGGTATTGGACAAAACTAAACATAGTTCTTAAAGGTGTTTTATGACTTTAAATTATATGTCAGAAAAGATAAAATATCTTACTTCAGTGGTCTAAATATCTTCCTTCAAAAACATGATAAACAAACAAAAACAAAAAGCAAACCCAAAATCCCAAACAATGAAACAGCGAATTATTCAAAAAGTAAGAAAACACAAAATCCATAAATGGGTGAACACTTTTAACAAATACTTTATAGAATAAGATATACGAATGACCAATAAACTAAAAAATCACTAGTCATCAGAGAAATTCAAAATCACTACAATATCATACCACTGTATACTCACTTTAGCTAAAATGTAAAAGGCATGTGCTTGAGAAAAATGTTAAAGATATTGGTTAAATTATATATCTTCATTGTGGTCGTTGTGACATGAACATATACAATACCTCAACACTTTTCAAATTGTTCTTTTAAAATAAGTGGCATTTATTGGATATAATATATACCTCAATAAAGCTGTTGAAAAACAAAGCAGAAGAAAAAACAAACCAACCAAGCAAATTGTAGATTTAGTAAGAGCCCCCGTTTGTATATTAAATTAGCCACTAATTATGCCCGGGTTTTAATAAGATGTGTCATGCCAATAAAGAAGAAAAAGAAAACATTTGGCACTTGTTTTTTAATGACCTTTTGAGAGAGATAAAAGAGGGCAAAGAATAGGCCTTAATTTTCAAGCAGTTCATGCTATAACATAATGAATAAACATGTTGGCAGCAGGTGTGTAGTGGTTAGAAGTACAGACTCCTGTTGTACAGCAGGTTCTCATTTTGCTATCATGTCAATGAGATAAAAACATCACTCTCCAGGGGCTACTGTCTGTCTGGAGTCTGCATGTTCTCCCCCACATCTGTGCGGGTTTTCTCTGGAGGCTCTGGGTTCCTCCCATGTCCCAAAGCTGTGTCCGTTAGTGAACTGGCAATTCTCCGTGATCTCCATGTGAGTGAGTTAGGGTGTGTGTGAGCCGCCCTGCCATGCTTTGGTGTCCTGGCAGGGTGGGCCCTGCCTGGTTCCGTAAGGGCTCCAGCTCCCCGTGACCCTGAACTGGAATAAGCAGGTGCATACTTATTTTACATGTTTTGATTTATCTTTCTTAAATGTATGTATAGCTCACATTTATTTTAATGTTTATTATGATACCTATCTTAGGTCATTATTTAGATATTTGGTGATGTTTTTGTGACCACAAATATGCCCTAGAAATTTAACTTTGGTTTATATCAATTAGCCTAAGGGAATATTGGTTTCTTATAGTTTTTTGGTTTAAAGTTGCAGTTTCCAATAACCTACTGTAGAGAGCACCTTTGATATAAGTAACTATAATACATTTTTGAAAAAGACTCCATCTGACATTTCTAAAGGCATCATGTCAACAGGGACAGTGATAGTTCACCTAATCCATCAAGACTGCACCAACCAGATAAGCACACAACCAGGTACACTCTTCTACTCTCAGTTCTCACCAGAGGACTCTGTGACCTTAAAAAGAGCGGGACTTCACCAGTTCAAAACCACTGTGTTAACAGACACCCTATTGCTGTCACTTCTCATAAGCACTTAGCATCTGCTGCTGAAGGCTCTGACTATGGCACAGACTCCTGATGGACTAATAGGTGACCTGGACCCAGGACAAGATACTCTTTTTGTCCACGTCTCTCCCTGGACTGGTTAATTAACTCTTTTTCTATCCCCTTTTGCTTAATGTTAAATGTTACTTTGTTTGTTGTGATACGTATAGTCTATAACATTTACATATTGATTAAGTATACTATTTATTTATGGTTTGCAACGTTGACTGACTTGTGGAGTGGCTTGACCCTGTGTACCTGTGCCTCTAATTACTGAGTGAACAGGATGGACTAAGGAGAATTGCTTCCAGGGTAACTCCACGGAACTTGTGGCTTTTGTGATTTAAATAATATTAATAAAAGTCTGACCATTGTGGAAAGACACAAACATGCATGGACCTTGTTATCTCTGACCGTCTGTCACAATAATTGGCATAGTCAGTGCTTTTGCTCCACAGACAAATTTTCAAAACTAAAATTAATTGGCATTTATAATCACGTAACTATGATAACCAAATTAAGGAAATTCCTAAGGCCAAAGCCTCTACTAAGACTTAAATTAGAAACCAAGCTGTTTTGCAAAACAATCTGCTACTCTCTCTAAAAAGATACATAATCCTGCTTCCCCTTGAAAGCCTGGCTCCTTAGGGAAACCTCAGGTGATAGGATTTCTGTACATGATAGGATTTCTGTACCCATGCCATGTAGATCGAAGGCTGACAAGGTCTTGGTTGGTGACAAGCTAAGAGGCTGGTGGAGCCAGACAGGTTCATACTGAGCAGGGTCTCAACAATGAGATGGTGGTTGTCAAAACAAGTTTTTCATTTGGCTGAAAGAAAGGAAAGTCAATTATCACATAACCTCCATTCATATGGTTGGTTAAGGTGGGAAATTGAAATATTTATTATTAAGAAACTATAGAGAGTAACTGCTAATATTGCATAATGTGTTGGCTCTAGAAAGAATGGGATGCTAGAGGGCTTGCTATCCAAGTACAGTACTTAGTACTTAGTGTTGAGGTACCCAACAAAGTTGGAAGTCAGAAAAAGGCTCCTTTTACGTTGGATGCCATGAGGATAAACTGTCAGACTTGAGGGACCCCCAAAATGTTAAGCTTTTAATTACCAGAGTCTCTAAAGAAGAAATGTCTGTACTTATAATGAAAAGTATCTCAAAGATAGAAAGGGATCCCAAGAAAGGCAAATAAATCGCTCATAAAATTTTAAGGGAAAGAAAATCCCTTTCAGATGTCAGTTGAAGGGAGGACCTTTGGAAACCAACTGGGGACCTGGTTTCCAATTCAGAGGATTTGGTAGATTATGATGAGCCTGGAGGGGAGGTATATGTGTCAAGACCTATAATAACTAGAAAATAATTATATATTATAACCATGGAAATGGCAGACTTCAGGACATCCATGAGGATGCAGAGTACACCATAGGAGAATTACAAAAATTAAGAATAGATTTTTGCCAAAGATGGACCACAGATGTAAACTGGCTCCTTCATCTGTGGGATTATAGAGCAAACATGATAGAACCATCAGGCACAGAAATGCATCAGATCCCTACATTAGCAGAAAACCCATCACTAAATCATAAGCTATTAGAACTAAAAGCAAATAACGCAACAAGTATCCTATCTTTCTGGGATTAGCCTGGAAACCTGCCCACTCATATTTAGACCCAACAAAATTAGGAGACAGATTCAAATGGAATGATCTAACAGGCACAGAAGAATTAAAAAATCATATATCCTAGGGATGATATATGATAGATATAACCAATATGTGATGCCACTTGAAATTCCAGCTACAAATGAAATTGAAAGATAACTTCTGTTAGGAGCACCACCAAACCTGAGGGTCTCCTACATCAATGTTCTCTCAATCATGCAGAACCCTACAAGATATATTATACTAGAAACTTTTAAACTTTCTGCAGAATTAGGAACCCATAAGGTAATATTTATGACAATGCTGATATAAACACCAAAAGATAAATTCAGGAAGACATCATTTTTTTTTCTTATATGTCAAACAGGTCCCAAAGTTCATTCCAAATGGACCTAAGCCGTCTTGGCAAAATAAACCAATGTGGAAGAATTGTCAACCCAGACAAAACAATTGATAATCCAAGCAAAATCATTAGCAACCAAGGAGAAAAAGACCAAACTGGCAACAAGGCTGTCTAAGATCACCAGCTAGATACCCAAATGTATGGGCAAAGACCTGCCTGAGGTCCAGGACCAAACCCACAATTTCAAAAACAGTAACAACAACAATAAAGAAGTTGTACATGGCTGGGCGCAGTGGCTCACACCTGTAATCCCAACAGTTTGGGAGGCTGAGGTGGGTGGATCATGAGGTCAGGAGATCAAGACCATTCTGGCCAACATAGTGAAGCCCTATCTCTACTAAAAATACAAAAGAATTAGCTGGGCATGGCGGTGTGCACCCGTAGTCCTAGGTACTCAGGAGGCTGCTTGAACTGGGAGGCGGAGGCTGCAGTAAGCCAAGATCGCACCACTGCACTCCAGCTTGGTGACAAGATTGAGACTCCATCTCAAAAAAAAAAAAAAAAGAAAAGAAAAAAATTTTTATCAAAAAACTGGAAACTCCTTGGTACAAGCTGTAAAAATCCAGGGATAACAAACCGTATATGCAATTAGCTATACACATTGACAAACATGTATACACATTTCTTTTGGAAGCCAGATCACAAGTAAGCCATTTTAGATACAATGGCCGACATTCTGACACAAATGTCCATATAGAAGGATTTGGAGGAAAATTAACTCAAGGCTTCCCAATCTCTGCTTTTATACTTATCTGTAACTCTAAACCTATGCCCTGAAATTTTTACTGTTTATCTTAATTAGAAAATATAGGAATGAATCTGATTCCTAAACTTTGTATTCAATGGTGGCCTATTAAGAAACTTGAAACTTGCACAAATTAATTAATATGAAACTCATAATACTGCCTATACCTCACTGAACATTAATCATTAAAGGGAGGACATGAAGAAATAACAGCAAAGAGTCTAGAATTTCTCAAGGAAGATATTAAAATTGGCACCTCTAATAACTGTAATAGTTCAGTATGTTCTAAAACCAAATGGGAGCTATCAATTAACTATTCACTATAGAAATCTAAATAAAGTCTCACCTAAAATGCCAAGCATTACCAGATGTAGAAGTCATTAATGAAATAACTATAATGGCAATCAGTATGTAATTATAGACCTGTTGGGCATGTTCTTTGCATACCAATAGACGAAGCCAAGAATATACCACCTTTACTTGGGAAGGCAAACAATATCAATTTAAAAGTTTACCTCAGGGATGTCTAAATAGTTCCGTAATAGCTCTTCCTTTTTTTGGAGATGGAGTCTCACTCTGTCACCAGGCTGGAGTGCAGTGGCTTAGTCTTGGCTCACTGCAACCTCCGCCTCCTGGGTTCAAGCAATTCTCCTACCTCAGCCTCCTGAGTAGTTGGGATTACAGGCACGTGCCACCACGCCCAGATAATTTTTTTGTATTTTTAGTGGAGACAGAGTTTCACCGTGTTAGCCAGGATGGTAGCAGTCTCTTGACCTTGTGATCCACCTGCCTTGGCTTCCCAAAGTGCTAGGATTACAGGCATGAGCCACCATGCCCAGCCAGTTCTTCAATTTTATTATTACACATAGACCAATCCAAATACACATCTCTAATAGTATCACAAATAGACGGCATTATAATGATAAACAAGAACAAGGAAAAACTTTTTTAAAAACCTCCCTTAATAACACACTTAAGATCACTGGGATGAACTATTAATATAGATAAAACCACAGGCCCAGACACCAGCTGTAAATTTTCAGGAGTACAGTGTTCATTAGAAGCGAGAAAAATCCCAACCACAGTGATAGATAAAAGAAAAGCCCTTAAAGCATCAGAAAACAGGAAACACAAAGACTGGAAGGCTTATCTGGATACTGGAGACAGCATATGCCTTACTTAAACATCATCCTGAAACCAATAGATAAAATAACTAGAGGATTCCAAGACTTCACATTTGGACAAGAACAAACACAAGCCCTTGCAATACTCAAAGACTACATCACTATGTCCCAGATAGTGCATTACCTATCTCCGGATTCTCAACTTAGGTTGCAAATTCTAATGAGTGATAAATATGGAACGTGGTCAATATGGACAGATAAACCAGGTACTAAATCCATCCTACACATCGAATTTTGGACAATAAAATTTCCATACCCTAATAACAAATACTGCCCATTTGAAAAACACATATGGCTTTCCTAGGAAACCCTCAAAAATACTAAGCCTCTGACTGGCAACAACAGCCTTACAATAAGATGCCAGATGCCTTATCTTCACTGGATAAAATTGAGTTCTGAAGAACTGACAGGTACCCAAATTGATCCAAAGCTGCTCACACGGTAATGGTATATCCAGGGTCAAGACACAGGCTTTAAGGGTCAACCATGCCTCTTCACAAAGGAGATTCACAAGACTAAAATAGACTTGCTGGTATTTATTCTGAGGACAGGAATAATCTATGTCAATCTAAGTAAATGGGCTCAGTCTGGTCTAGCGTCTTCCATAATACCTTGTTTACAGATGGATCAGCTGCCGTGACCCAAGGCCAGACCCAACAGACAATAGCAGCACTCAGACCCAAGGGCCAAACAATCCTGAAGATATCAGGTAAATCACTCTGTGCACAGCATACAGAACTGATTGCAGTTGTTGTAAGTCAGACACTCAGCATCAGAAAATCAAAAGAAATTACATAGGTTTATGGGTAGTTGCAAATGGCAGAGCCCTATGGTCACATAAATGGAAACAAAATAATTTTAAAATTAATGATAAAGACATATGGTACAAATATTACTGGGAGGAAATATCTGAATTATCAAATAGATTTAAGATATTTGTGAAATGTGTATCAGCACATCAAAAGACTATTCAGAGACAAAATATAACAGGTAGATGTATTAATAAGGAACATAACCACTCACCAACAAGACATACCCATGTTAAAACTACACAGAAATTCAGCCAACTCATGGAGACATTCATTACCAACTCTACAATTCAGGAGAAAATCAGACAACGAATGGGAGATACCAGAAGTACCCCCAGTAATAGGAGGATGGTTTTAAACAGATACCAGAAGCAGCTTGTACTCAAATACTCCTACAATTACATAAAGAAAAAGAGCAATTGGGCATATACTCACTGTGCAGGTGGAATCAGACAAAAATCAAAAGGTGACATGGCACCAAGTTAAAAAGCATACAGCTAATTGTGAGCAATGTAAAACTAACAAGATGAATATAGGAATACTAAACAAAAAGATACATACAAACCCAACATCTTTTGCCAACAGATAGAATTTATAGGACCATTAAAGCACCACTACCAATAAATATATGCAGTAACAACTGTGGATATATATGTACAAGGATAGGCACAGCAATAGTAGCTATCATCCAGCTGCCAAATACACCACCTCAGTCTTAGAAAATCAGGCGGCTCACTACAAAACACCTAAAATAATTGACAGTGATCAGGGAAATCATTTTGTGTCAAGGGCTACATGAGCATTCACAGATCAATGAGATATACAGTGCCATTTCCACTTACCTGTAATCCCATGGCAGGAAATCTAGAGAGACTTACCTATAATCCCACGGCAGGAAATCTAGAGAGACTTAATGGACTATAAAAAGAGGATTAAAAACCTTAGACAAAATGAGTATATTCCAACAAACTCTTAACTTGGTATGTTTTAATTTAAATCAAAGGGACAGACAACATGCCAGCAACCCTCAGTCTTATCTTAATCAACTGACCTTAATGGTCATAAACGATAAGGAAGAATATGATGCAAATATTATCCCTTACAAGGTGAGTACTAGACTAATTTACAACACTCAATAGTGCATTCAGGCCAACAGTTACAAAATGCACATTGGACTACAGGAAAAAAAAAGGAGAGTCATAATTACACCAAATCCCTATTAAATTTACTGATTGCTGGAAGTCAGCATCTTTCAGAAACCCCTTAGGGTCCTGAATACCAAGTATGTTTGAAAAAGTACAATAAATAAAAAGGGATAGTTAATATTCACATGAACTCGCAGACCAGATACCTACAGTCTGCTATTTTCTAACTCACCACTAGTACTTGGACCATTTACACCCACATACAAAACAACAGGCACATTCTTCACACAATATGATCTAACAAACACGATCATATTAGACAAATTTACCTATGAAACCTAATAGTATGAGATCAAGTTATTTTTCTAATGTGCCCACTGAAAAATCAGAATGATCTACACTTTCATTTCGAAGATGTAGATAGAGACAACATACAGTT